>JAEIFU010003926.1:0-22237 GCA_018904235.1 Lordiphosa stackelbergi | reverse complement strand
GACTTCTTCAAAATAATATCAGAAATTTTTAAATTTTGTTATGAAAGAAACATATGACCCGAGCGTTGCAAGCAATTCCGCAATATTGTACAACCCTATGCGAGGGTATAACACGCGCGGTAAACAATATTTTGGCTGACACTGTATATATGAGCACAGAATAAACAAAAAATGCTAGACTAATTAAGACATATTTGAATAAATTTATAAGTCTTATAATTATTTAAATGACAGGTTAAATATTTGTCATAAAAATTCAAGATTAGATCAGTGGAACGAGAAATGTTTATATCAATATTTGTATAATATTATCTGGGTCATTTATTTGTGATGACAATGTACCAAAGTTCTTAATCAAAGGCTCATGAGTAGCGCACAAGGGAAGATAATTCTGTAACTAAATAATATTTAGCTCAAGTTTCTGCATCTGAAATTTAGGTATTTGATGTATAAATTTCGCACTTCTACCTACTAAATGTGGACAGGGCCAGTGACAGTAAGCTATTAAAATTTCAAAATTATTTGTTTGACTCATCGTTTCACAGCTTAGTTGACATGGTATTATTAATTTTATTTTGCTGTCAGTTAAAGCGAACAACACAATTACTTGCTTAATGAGCTTTAGCGTAATATGTGTTATGAAAGCAAATTAAGGGGCTCATCCCAACACCTTAGTCGGTGCTTGGGCATTTGCAATTGTTTGTCGTTAAATTCGATTAGATTGAATTTGATGGCCTTAGCCATGAAAACATGTGTAGACATCCAAATATTATACAACATAAACAACATAATTTGTTTACAGCCGAATGCAAATGAGAAAGCTTAACCCCAAAAGGCAATTTATTAAAAACTCATCCATATCCATCGACAAGGCAGATGCAACCGGGTGAAAGTTAAAGTCGTGTGGTGCCCTAAACCCTCACACCCAACCTCATCAATGCCTGAGGCCAGAAAAGCTAATGAAGCGAACAATTTATTAATAAAAAATGCACATTAGCCCACGTTTTAGGCTTTAGTTGAATGCATTTTCAATTAAGCGCCAAATTTTGTGGTGGCTGGAGAAGCTGGAAGCGGCGGCAAAACTCAGACTCGAAGCCGCCTGAGTTTTGGGTTGAAAGTGAAACCGGTTGGTCAACGAGACGTCGCGACGTCATACGCAACGTTTGACCCACTTTTTTTTTTAAAGAAACAAAAAAATGGCAAGCCTGTTTTTCAAATTGTATAAATATGGTCTGTAGATGTGAGCTTTTATTTTTCTATAAATATATTTATTGGGGCAGGCTTTATTTAAATGTGAAGTATGTAAATTTAAAATATTGGCAAACTCACAGTATCAATTTACAATATTGATCAAAACCTTGTCTTTTTACCCTTAAGAAAATACACAGAGAGAAAAGGTCGGTATTTTGTAAGTCAAATGTACTGGAGTTGCTGGTATTGAAAACTTGAATCTCCCAAAAACTTAAGCCTCCATCTGATCCTGTGTACATCAAACATTTTCCACTCCAAAGTACATCAAAAACGTTTTTCGTATACAAATATTTTCGCTTACTCAAATTCCCAATTCCATTAAGGCCAAATTCTAATTGCTCCATGTGTAAATATTACTCTAGCAGCAACTATTTGTAAATTCTTTTTATCTTCAATCTCTACACTACGAAATCGGCTTTAAACAAATACATGGAATGCATTGGCAATGCCACTGCCAGTGCACTTGCATTTTATTGTCTCTTTTGCATTTGTATGATTTGTTTTTATTTTATTTTTAGATTGTCAGTTGGCAATTTCCGTGCTTATCTTGGCAAACCGCATCGTTATTATTATTAAGATTTTTTTGTATGTGCAAACAAATCGAGAACAATAAATTCTCATAAAAGAATAATTTATTTTTATGCCACCGTCGGTCGGTGTCGTGAGACGGAGTCCAAGCTCACTGATCGATTCTGGGGAAGAACCGTTTGCTATGCCATGCAGAGAGAAGGTGTCAACAATTCGCTGGTACTATTAGCATATTGGTGAGAATATTCATAATATTTATTAAATGCAATTACAATTTATGCGCACCTTTAGTTTATGGGACAGTTTTATGACATTTCCTAGTCATATTCTAATTGAACGCGACTCTCTCTCTCTTTGTCAGGCTATCTTGCTAATTGACACCGAATCATGAGTTGAATATATTAAGTGGGCGGCTTTTTCCGTTCATCGATCGGTGGGTGAATTTTGTTTTGCCAATTTCAAAACAAAGCTTGACCAAAACATGGCTACAATTTGTAGACACCACGAATGTGTGCAAATTGTTTCATTAACCAAAAAGCAAAGCCAAGTAAGCCAACATTAAAGTTCGTCATACGCGTGGCTACCGAATCTTGACTGAAAGTCTGGAGTCTGCTCACGTAGGTAGACGCAAAAAGGCGCAGCAAGTGAAATCTGGGCATGACTGTACCTTAAACAGACCCCTTCTAACGTCATAGGATCAATTTGGGGCATGATGAGTTTTCAATGGAAAATAGTGCTTTAAGGCTAGAAGCTTTAACCGGTCTAAAACCAAACGCTGTAAAACATGTTTTAAGTTTTCTTGGAACCGCTGAGTCAGACCATGAACTGAACCTTCTATATGTAGGATTTGAGCTTAAGTTTTTCTGTAAAATTCTTAAACTAATTTATTTGGAAAATTTTTTTTAATTTTCGAAAAAAAGACCATGAAATGTCAGTGCACAAAATAATAATTCGTAAAACATTGTTTATTACCAGGGCTGCAAACCGGTTCTGAGTTGAACCGCTCCGGAGTCGGAGACTCCGGGATTTTTGGGAAGTCCGAACCGAACCTGAACCGGAGCAGATAAAAATTGTACGCCCGAACCTGAACCTGAACCGGAGCGAAAAAAAAGTTAAAAAGGGTTCGGTTCAAAAAAAAAATTTACTTCAATAATAATTGCAAAAAACGCCGCACGTTATGATAACTCACAGCTCAAAATTGCAAACATTTTTACCACCAACAATTAAAATTAAACAAATTAAATTATAATATTATTTCGAAATGCAATCATCCAAATTATATATCCCGAGTTGCCATCACATTAAAATTATTGGTCACATGCGAAATTAACTCGATTTTGTATAAAATTATCACTTTTTAATGAACTGACGACCCTTTGACCAACGATAGACGACTATCGATTAAGAAATGCCTATTGAACTGTTCGGAGCTTACGAAATGTGAAATTCAAAACACGAATTTTTCATTTTTCTAAGAAACCGAAAGTGTTCGCAAAATTTATTATTTAAAAATAAAATGAATTCCGTGTGTAATATTTTGGGATACTAAAACATCTTAAATTGACCAAAGATTTATAATTTAACTTCACTTCGTGGGAAGCTTTTATTTTTAAATGCCAAATTTGCAATATACTTTTAATTTCAATAGCCAAAAGGCAAAAAGCTTGAATCCAAAAAGTCTTTCGTTTTACTTTCACCAGAACAGGAATCATTTCCACATTCCAAAAACTTTTGTGGAAGTGGAATTGAGAACAAGGCAGATTACCTTTTTTCTAGCTGCTATAAATGTTTAGTTTGCTATTTTTTGATATAAATACGTAATTGCAAACATACAGGTTTTTGTGTTAATGTTTTACATCTTTACATCTTTTGGATTGGATTGGATCTAAGAAACTTAATCTGTTGACCTCAGAACAAAAACTGCTTGAAAAGAGACAAATTGCTAAATTGTATAATCGTAAAAAGCAACTAATTAATAAAATCTTCAATGGTTCTTCCCCAAGTTCATATTCTTATAACATGAATTGAAATCTTTAGCTTAGGATCTAGAAAATAGAGAATTCTGACAAATACATAATCAACGATTTCTAAACTTCTTTTGGAGGAATTCAAAGATTGCCTTACAATTCTAATGTCTCAAAGTTTTGGGTGAACAATCATTGTAAAGAACTAAAATAGTCGCATATGTTGAATTTTTTCAGAATTAAATTAATTTTGATCAGTTTAGAATTAGCAAAAAACAAAATTATTCCTGAACCCCGGTTCGAACCCAACCCCAGGTCACCGACCATCTGAACCCGCTCCGTGAACCCGAACCCGAAAAGTTTCGTGGGTTCGAACCCCGGAGTGAACCTCTTCCGATTTTAGAGGGGTTTGCAGCCCTGTTTATTACCGTACGAATATTTTAAAAAAAATTTTATTAATAAACATAAAAAATCTAACTAAATATGCTCTAAGGTTCGAACCAAAACCTTAAGAGCAAGTAAGAGTGTTGCGGTCGAGTGCCCCGACAGCAAAATACCCTATACCAAGTAATGTGGTTTAATTTATTTAAATAAATGGGGAGGTGCACTTGCATATGTTCGTTTTTTTTTGCTCGGATCTTAATGTGGTATACAGAATTGATGGATATTAGGCCAAACTTAATATATATTAAGTCACTAAGCTCAAACTTAAAAATTGTAGCTCTGACAGTTTTTCGCGGTGAGAAGGAGAATTGTGTCTCTTTCTGTTATAGTCTCTGAGATCGACGCGTTCATACAGACAGACGGACGGACGGACGGACATTGCTAAATCGACTCCGCTGTTGATTCAGATCAAAAATATATATACTTTATGGGGTCGGAGGTGCTTCCTTCTGTCTGTTATATACATTTGCATAACTTCATAATCCCATTTTACTCATTTCTAAGTTAACGTAGGGCTCGACAAAAACTAATTCCAGTGTGAAAAGTAAATTTAGGGTGGTAGCGGGGAGGGCTAGGTTCTCTAAAGAGAATAATTAAAAACAAGAAACCTTATTTAAAAAGGAGAAAAAACGGAAAGGAAGGCGACGGGGGCGGGACCGGCGTTTGATCAGTTAATATGAAAGATTTTAAAAACTTAGACACCAAACATTAATTGACAATTTTAAAGTCTCGCAACCTTGATTTTATGCCCATTTAGTTATATATAAACTTTATATAAATTTATAATATAAAGCGGCCCCATTTCTAAACAATTTAAAACATTCAATTTCTTATCTCGGATCTAGAAAAATTCGTCATAGGTAAGCATCATTCTCGAACAGATTAGGTTCTCTAAACTCCAACTCGTGTGGCAAAAATGATCAATGATAAGCTGTTGTTTTTGATTTCAAATTTACATTGAATATAGATAGAATAAAAATCACTAAGGACTAACAGTTCGCTCTGCATGCCTGCAGATGAAACTTTTGCTGGTGCTTAATCTGAACTGCACTGTATTTTTGATATCGACTAAAGTCGACAGCATCCAGTGGAATATCATATTTGTATAAGGAAAGATGAGGAGGGATTACGGATTCCTACACCCAAAAAAAGTTGTCATCAAAGTGACACAATTTAGACATCAATTTGAAACTATTGAGTATCGAATTCTCTTTAATACTCCAAGTATCAAATTGATATCTTCGAAAGTATTAACATGATATTTCGAGGATTTCAAATTGATACTAACGTGTATCAGGTTGACACTTTATTGTATTAATTTTTAAGTATCAATTTGACACTAGGTCTTATTAATTTGATAATTCAACTATCAAACTTTTTGTTTCATTTTGATACTAGCTTTTATTAATTTAATATTTTTTCTTATCTTTGTGGTATAAATTCAGTTCATTAAAAATTAAAACAAAACATTTTATAAAAAAATTTTTTATTTCAAACTCTATCAAAATGAAATTTATTTACACTATTAAATTGAATTCGTCAAGTGTGGACACCCCTCTAAGTGGAAACATTTGTCTCTCACTGTATGCCTCGTGTCCACACGAATGTTGCTTAACCAGAAGTCACCATATTGGTATGCCTCTTGCTCGAACCCGTACATCAGAGTTCCCCAGCCATAGACCCTGGGGCACGAACATACTCCCACTCCCTGTATGTTAGAGAGAGACACAGTCACATTTTCGCGCTCTCTTCTGAGGGAACCCTGCCGTACATGTAGCAGTTTACGCCTTCAGTGACCTTGAGTATAAACGCGAAAAACGCCTGTTCTGCAGCTTTTTTGATTTCGCACCTCTCTCATTGTACGTTGTCTTGCAAAGCGCTGAAACTGTCACAGCAGCATTGTGGCTTGTTGTGTATCCTGTCTAAAGAGTTACATTTGTTATTTTCATATATATTTTCATAAAACGACATGAATACTCAGCTGCTTATACTTACCTTGCAAATATGCGAAATTTGAAATCCATTTATTTATCTTCGTCACGTCGTCTGGGAAAAGGTCCTCCAAAGCCTTTACTTTTAACTAAGTACACATTTGTTTACACAAAAAGTAAAATCACTAAATGTGACATTTCAAGCATCGCCAGGTGCGACGTTTGGCATGCTTCGTTTTACAATTCATACATTCTTCGAATTTTTAGAAATACAAAAAAATTGTTTAGTTTCAAAATAATACTTCTGCGTATCAAATAAATATTCGAAGTTTCAATCTAATACTTTCTAGGTTTGCATTGATAAAAAAAAATGATACTAGTTCCAGTTTCGATTTGAGACAACGTGTATCAGAGTGATATTGATACATTTTTTTTGAGTGTAGGTTCAAATTTAAAAATTGTAGCTCTGACAGTTTTTCGCTGTAAGAGGGAGAATTAGGAGGAATTTTCCAAATCTGAAGCAAACTTGATGTGGGTACAGTATACACCTACTTACATGCCAAAAATTGAGTCTCTATCATTTATAGTCTCTGAAATCGACACGTTCATACAGACAGACAGACGGACGCTCGGACAGACGGACATGGCGAAATCGACTCCGCTGTTCATGCAGATCAAAAATATGTATACTTTATGGGGTCGGAGGAGCTTCCTTCTATCTGTTATTTACATTTGCACAACTTCATAATCCCTTTTTACCCATTTTTAAGTGGGTACAGAGTATAAAAACTTAGAAACCAAACATTGATGGAGAATTTTCTGCTCTGCAGATAAAGAAATACTATATATTTCGGATCTAGTAAACTTCCTCATAGGTAAGCATCATTCTCGAACAGATTAGGTTCTCTAAATTTCAACTCGTGAATCACAAGTGGTCAATGACAAATTGTTGTTTTCGGTTTCAAACTTATAGCCTATTTCCACTGAACAAATGAAGCTTCATTTCATGAAATGACAAGAAATGAAGAAAATGATATCATTTCTTCCATACGAATTGTCACTTCATTTTGCCTTTCATTTCTATCATTTCTCGGAAATGATGACAATTGCCCCGAAAAAAAGTAAAAAGTAGGCGCAATTTTGCTTAAAATATAAATAGGTAAAAGTAAGTTATGTATTTAGCTTTCTGCTGATAGTTTAGGGCGATGGCAATGCGTTCGCCACGAGGAATTGGTGTCCTGGGGGGTACATCTTTTTTTTGCTAAATATTCCATAAAGTCCACGTAAGTTTGAAAATGCCGCCTGTTATTTAAATCAAACAAAGCAGCTATTTTTTTGTAAAAGTGTAAAAGGATGACAGTTTGTCAATGGAAACGGCTTCATTTTTAGAAATGAAAATGATAAGAAATGAAGCCAGTGGAAATAGTGTATTACATTGAATATAGATAGAATACAAATCACTAAGGACTAACAGTTCGCTCTTCATTACTGTAGATGCATCTTTTGCTGGTGCTTAAACTGGATCGACTAAAGTCGACACCATCCAGTGTAATATCACATTTGTATAAGGAAAGATGAGGAGGGATTACGGATTCCTAGATATAAATGTGTGCACTTTAATATATAAATTAAAAATATAAAAACAAAATAGTAAAATAATTTTTTTAACAATTATTTTCTTTTGAATTTAGAGCAAGAATTGGATTTGAATGCTAAGGAGACCACCCACCAATTGGGCTCTAAAAAACAATGAAATGTATTTAAATTGTATTTGAAAATTTTTACTTGGTATGGAGGTGATTCGAACTCGGGGCCCTTGGACTGAAGATGGTTGGAATGCCGTCTCAACTCGATGCGCCATTGCACGCGCTGCTGGAAACACGTCTCAGATACTGCTTGTATTGAATTGAATCTACCATCTGCCTAAAAACATGAGACCACTTGTTATTTCCAAGTGGCAATTCCGTGCTTGACTGATATAAAGGGGACAACTGAAATTTGGTGTTTAATTGGTTTTAGGGCAAATCAAAGTGCATATTGTGTGGCCGGGTGTGGCGCAGTGGTTAGTGTGTCGGACCATCTAATAAAAATTTTTTTCTTTCTTTAGAAAATAGCTTTCACACATCCGGCCACCTTCACCAGCTATTGGCGTCAGCTGTTAAGTAACTAGCCATGAAAATACTTCTTAAACTTTGCCGTTTGGATTCGGCGTTCAACTGTAGGTCTCTTTCTCTTGTGCGAAAAGTTATAAGCACACACGCCAAGAGATTGAGAGAAGCTTGGCGTGGCCCATTGGGGGCTGTAAAGCTAATTTTTCATTTTACAAAAATGGAATAGTTAAATTCCATAGTCTTCTCAAAATTTATCTTTGAAAATAACAGAGTATATTACAGTCGGGCTTGACCGAGTTTATAACTGGTTTTATTCAGATTTCGCTAGAACTGATAACCTAGAAATCCGATTTGTAAAACAAGAAGAAACGTTGTTTACAAAACTTTATGGAGGATGTTTGTTTACCCCATTTTATTAAGAGTTAAAGACCTACCGCAATCCCCATTGTATTTTTCCTAAACATTAAAACGCAGGTTATTTAGCCTCTGGTGACGACAACAAGCCAAAAGTCACGTCCTCATACAACATTTCCAAGCTATACACCAGTTTTCGAGATCATTTATTATGTCTATTGTTAAGCAGCGTCAGCAAAATAGAAATAACAAACAAACAAAACGATTTGCATACATACTCGTAACTCTAAGTGGATTTACGAGCTTATCAATAAAAAATTACAAAAATACGAGTAAGTACAAATGCATTTGCCAGAGAGACACTGACTGAAGCTATCACGTCCCTAGCTCAATGTCAAATGGCTACAGAACTGTCTCAATCTGGTCTGGCAGCTGGGAAAGCCCTTGGTATGTGCACTAAGCTGTGCGTCTGGGGGCGTCAATCAAATGGATTGATAGGAATTATATTTGGTGTATTCATGAATGCCCATTTTAGCAGGCAGATCAAGATTGTGTTAGATAAACTCTATAAATTGCAAATGTGAGTCAAAGCCTTATAGACTCTTCACATTGGCAGCAGCAGCGAAAGATCTGTCAAAGTCGAAGCTGCGAGATTTTTTTCATCGGAAATACGTAGGCTGGGTGGTACCAAAAGTCTAAAAAAAAAATTTAATTTTTTTAATAAATATTTACTTTTTAACCCTCCAAAAAATTTTTTAATCTAAAACCACTCCATTATCCTAGCTGAAGTTATAAAACAACAAAAAAAGTAAAACTTTTTACAAATACCTCAGCCCTTGATTTTACTTTTAACATTTGCCAATATAAGCCCATAAACCATAATTCATCAAAGAATAGCCATACGAATTTTAGTAGATTTTTTTGTAAATAATTTATTTATATGTTAATGGTCTACTTAAAATCTAATAACAATTTGTCTTCTCTTTTTCTGATCAGTTTACTTTACTAAGTACAATTGAGAGATTTTAAGTAGTGGCTTAATCACAGCTCTTAGTTGAAACTTATCCACACTTCAGCCAACGTTTCGAAAATATCACAGAGCTCAGTTAGTTGAGGTAGGCAGATATATAGATAGCTTTCAACATTTATCTATTATGGGTTGATCTTTTGATTTTGATTTCTTCTTCTCATCGATGGTTTTGTAGCTGCTACCAAATACCTCCGCATAACTGGGCACAATTGGCATCATCACAAAGTTGGGCTTAACAACAGCTGAGCATGTCGTGGTGGTGGGTGTGGATGTTGGATTTGGAGCTGGAGATGGTGTGGGGAGCAGCGGCATTGTGGCCTCACTCTGAGTGGGTGTTTGTGGCATGGTTGCTGCTGCTGAAGCTTCAATTGCAACGCTTGTGGACTGTTGTTGTTGGTGGCTTGAAGTGGCTGTTGATTCCGCTTGAATTCTTTCTTTGTTATTGAATAAATTAAATACACTGGGATAGACAATCAAGCATTGTGACTGAGGTGTTTTCTGCAACAGCTCCAAGGCGGCCTCATACGAGGGTAGACCAGAGACCAGAGTATACTCAGGCACAGGATCTTCAGAATCGGGATGTAATTTCAGAGCTTCTATGTCCACGATGGTGCATTGAGTGGAACCGCTAGTATTATGGTGATCTGAAAAAAAGGGATAAAAAAGCAAAAATTAATATAAATTTTTAATTAACACCACCAATTTCATGCTTGACTTGGCTGTAAATTTCGGTATTATTTTCTTTTATTTATTTTCCCTCATTTGTTTGCTTATACTTCATACATATTGATTTTACACTGACATTTTTCATTAACATTTTTGCATTTACTTGTTGTTGTTTTTATTGTTTAAGTATTTTAATTACCTTGGCTTTGTGGTTGAATTTCAATTTTTATTTTATGGTTTCAGCAAATATTGTTGGGAACTGTGTTATGTGCTAAATTTTGAAGGTGAATCAAAAAGTAAAAAGAATATGCACGAAAGACTAAGCTAATGTTGGATGTGATATTTGATAAACGAGAGCGTAAGTTAAAGTCGGCTCTAACCGACTTCGATATACCCGTTACTCATGAAAAAACATGTTTAACAGTGTTCCTGCGTTCCTTAGGGTGACCATCCGAAAAGAATGCAACATTTTTTTTAGGGTGGGTCGGTTGGTAGCGGGGAGGGGGGGCTTGGTTCACTTTTTTGCTTATAACTTGAGAACCGTTCATCCGATCTTTATCATTTCTTCGGCAAATCGATTCATTTTGCTAATTACTAACTATCTCTAAAAGGTACGAATCGTCTATCTTTAAAACTGTAGGAGATATAACGTTTTTTCCAAATTGCGGGGGCGGGAGGGGGCGTGGCCAAAATTTGAAACAAACTTGATCTGCGTGCAGATAAAAGAAGCATTTGTCCCATACATGTCAAACCTCTATCTCTTACCATCTCTGAGATCTAGGTGTTCATACAGACAGACGGACAGACGGTCAGACGGACAGACGGACAAGTCTATATCGTCTCGGCTGTTGATGCTGATCAAGAATATATATACTTTATATGGTCGGAAATGATTCCTTCTGCCTGTTACATACATTTGCACGACTTTAGTATACCCTTTTTACTCTACGAGTAACGGGTATAAAAAGAGTAGTGCTGAAATCACAGTTTCGGTGTGCATTTGGATTGGTATTTGGACTAAAGATCTTTTAACCACAGTGAAAACATAAGGGATCCCACTTACAGAGCCTTTCGCCAGGGTACCAAAAGTTTGCACTATCCCCAAATGGAATTTGAACAGTGGAATCCTTCAAAGAATTATTCGATACTAAGGGTGCGTAGATAATTCTTTAAACTATCATTTTGGTTAAAGGTCTTCGAAATTTGAAAACCTCTTTAGTCTCGTTCGACTGTGCAAAGGTGAAAGAAAGTAATTTACAAAATTCCACAATTGTTCAAAATTTTATTTGATATCGATAAATAAATATACAGGCCTGTTCTCCTTTCCGAATTCGATTGATTGGAATTGGCAAGAGTTGTGATATTCCAGAATTGATTAAAGTGGGTCAAATGTATATAAACAGTAGGGTTGTCAATACTCCTCAAAATATCAATATCGATAATATCAAAAATCCAAATTTTCAATATCGATCTCTGATATATCGCCTTCAAAAACATTGATATATCGATATTATCGTTATTTTCTAAAGCTTAAGAAAACTGAAAAGCTTTAAAGGAACGTCTTCACCATAAAACTGCTAGTGACGATTTTTAGAGACAGAGTCAGAGTTTCAGAGTTTCTTCTTCTTTAAACCTTAAAAGCGTGTACTCAAAAGGGATACAAATTTAGTTGGGCACATTACTTCGTATAAGAAAGGCTTTTGTTCAAAATTAGGGCGACTTTCAGACAGCACGAACAATTTATCCGCACTAGCTGTCCAATAAGGTATTGGGTTCATGACGATATCTTCAATATATTCTTACACTGACACCTAATATTGCAGCGTATTTCTGCATCTATACGTGTATGATTAGTTCTTCAATGCGATTTTAAGTTGTATTACCAGATGATTTATCAGGCTAGCCATATAATTCGCACCTATTACCATAGTAACTTTTCTGATATATCGTCTTTAAAAATATCGATAATCGCCAATATCGGCATACAAAATATCATATCGGAATAACCCTTATCGTCCAACAAAAATATCGATATATCGATAAAATATTGACAACCCTAATAAGCGGGCCTAATAAACTTCATACTCATTATTTTTAGCCGGCTCAAAATCAATTTGAATGAAAATTAATCAATGATCATAATCAAGACGTTTGACCTCACGAATAAGAAAGCCTGTAGTACAGACGTATAACTATATCATGGCATCCGAGTACCAAATTGTAGTTCTTAATTGTTTTCGGAATGTCATAAAAATAAACCAAGCCAACGGCCTTACTCAAGTTAAGACTTTTAATAATCTTCCAAATAGAATTGAAAATTCAATTTAACATTTTGGAAGTTCCTTAATAGAAAATGTTAAATCTCAGTTTTTTGAGTTCTCAGATGAGTTTGCTGTCCAAAAACTCACTAATGTCGGTCAGACAGTCAAATAGTAATAATTAATAGCAGTAATCCTCAATTAGCTGTCCTAAAACTCCATTGAGAAGCACAGATAGGAACATTTTTTAAGCTTCAGAGATTGATTACTACTAGATTTGAGCAACTCATGTGAGAAACTATTACGTTAAATCAGACAAGTGAAATAACAGCTGCAAGCCCTATAAGCTGTTGTGAAGTAATGACAATTAACGTCTGCTTTCCTGCCAAAATTTTTATATGCATATTTATATATGACTTCTCATTATTTCACAGCTACGTATAGGGCTATAGTATTATTTTGTATTGAAAATTTTCTTTATATATTTTTAAATTCTTCACAAAATCAAATTGAAAGCCAAAGTTCACAACCCACAGTAAAAAACATAAATTTTAGGGCCCAGATAACTAGCTTCAGATAATGCTTCAAATATTTGTAAACACAAACGATCACAACACTTTTTGCGAACCAAAAATTCCTGCGTCCACAATATCACCAAAATAATCTATTTCTGATAGTTTTGTCCCATAAAAATTAAGCAAGATTGTAGATTTTGGGTTTAGGGGACCTGTTCTTAGTCTGTAAACAATTTTTATTAGCCCTTTGGGTATTTAAAAAAGAGTTAACATTTTTGATTTGGATCTATACGAATGATGACGAAATGGTTTGAAATCTTCAACTGTTTAATCTGCCTCAGGGTCAAAATATTAATTCATTCATAAAACCAAAGACCCCGAAATAATTTTCGTGCTGCTTTTGACCACGTAGACCGTTCATCTAATCAATTATTAAGCTTCACATTTCACTGGCTAATCAAATCATTTATAGATTGTAATCTCACTACATTTTCTTTTTTTCTAATACTTACAATTGCGTTTCCAAGTTCTAAACTGATGATACAGAAAGCACGAACAAATGCAGAATACCATCGAGATCAAGATCAAGGTAAAAACTATGCCAATCCACACTTCGTTCATGAATTTGTCATACTCCAATTGCTGTTGCAATTGATCCACACTGGTGCTATCCAAGACCACATGATTTTGGCTGGGAAAATCCAAATCCATCGTGGAAACACTAGAGTTTTCGTGCAATAGATGATGATGCTTCAGTTGTATAGAATTTAGAATAGTGGCCCCAATTCTCTTAAGAAAATCGTTATTGGCCCAGGCATCCAAGGTAGTTATGGTGGGGGTAGAGGCTTCTGCACCGCTATCCAAAATTTGTTGAGCTGCCGCATCGAAATGCAAATCAGACGACAGTTCGTAGTTTAATGCGCGTGGTAGACCCTCCATCTTGGGATTTTATTTGGGAAAAAATAGCACAGAATCTTCTTTAATGCGGCACACTTTCACTGAAGACGTAAGTACAAGTAGTATCTTCTGTAGACTTCTTTTTCAATTAACCGTACACGTCCGGCGTGTTTAGAGTCTACAAACAAACTGATTGTAAAGTGAACGAAATGAAAACGAAACGTGGTACGATCTTCTCCAGCGACAAACGACAAACTTCACTCAAGAGAGAGAGAGAGCGCTCGCACAGCTCGGCTACCTGTCGGAAGAAGCGCTCAAACTCAGCATGCAGCGGCTTCGGCTTATTTTGCTCATTTGCCGCTTGGTTACGCATCAGAGAACGTTTCTTTCGTGTAATTCCCTTGCTCCGGACGCAGACAATGCCTTCGAATTATGGTACCATAATTGGCGTTACAAAAGCGCAGGGCGCAGGCAGCGAGAACTGTTATGGAGCATCGATCTTCATTTCTACTTCTTTTCAGAGAGGGCCAAATGACATATCTTTTTCCACAAAAGAAATTATTTGGCTGTAGGGATACAATGTTTGAGTGTATGTAGGCAGGTTTGTTGTGGGCTTGGAGATGCTTTGCTGGTTCCTCTTCTTTATCTTTTTGTGTAGTTTTAAATTACAGCTACGTGCAGATATCTTATTTCGGTGCAGAGCAATTTTGGTTTTGTTTGATGATGGGTTCGTCGTGGGCACGGCAGGTAGGATTGAGTATGGGGAATGCAAAGAGTTGACCATTTATGGAATACCAGATGAATGTAATTAAAAGATTTTGCTGAAGCTTGAAAGATTAAATTGAAAAGGGTAGAGGATCATCTTGAAAGTATTTTGATTTAGGTTTTTGGATATGACATAATCTTAAGATAGAAATGTGGACAGGGAATGAAGGTGATTTTAAAGATTTTAAAATGATTGTTGGAAACTATTAAAGGTAGTTTTGAGTTAAATTTATCTCTTGTTCTTTGTTGTGAAATATCAAATTTCTGGTAATCTAAGTTAGTCGTTTTTAAACTTCGATGGCTCCTATTTGAGTTTATTTATCTTTAAGTCAGACTGACCGAATGATTTACCAATGTACAGGCCAAACGACTTAAGCTGTTACATTAAATTTTTGACAGTCGACTAGTTTTGTGATGTCCCAAAACTTTACCAAGTACGAAAATATTGTGGCTTAAAAATATTTATAAAGAAAAACAAGTTTAAAACCGTTTCAGAAAGGGAACAAACCTGTCTCAAAGTCATCTAAAATCTGATAAAATATTACATATCTGTTTTGATCATTTTTGCATTTGTTTTATATAGCCTGATTTACTGACTGATTCATCAACGCCCAGCCCAAACTGCCAAATTTATAAATTTTTATTTAGCCAGTTTATTCTAAGTTTGCCGGACATCTAAAATGTATATAATTCGATATTTAATTAGTGAGTTTAGCTGGCTTGAGGTCCGAAAAAGTTGTGTTTGTTCACAACTGAAAACAACAACTATTGTACACCAAAAATGAGTGGTTGCCTATACGGTACAGTTTCATCATTCTCCCGAATGAATCTTCAGTATACTCAGAAAAACGACCGCAAGTTCTAGATCGACGGTATATACCGTTTGTTAAGTGAAAATTTTGAAAAACGCGTAATTTATCAAAAAAAACGTCGATCAGTAATCGTATTACAGTTACGAAAAATTTAAGAAAAGATCTACACAATGCAGCTCAATCGAAAGTGCTAGGAAAGCTTAGATTAGCTTAAAGGCCAGAACATAATGTACTTATTTTTTGAACTATGATTTTGTTTCATAAATGTTTTGTGGCTGACTTTAGAATTTATTAGACTTCGCTGAAGAACATTTTGCACTTATTTTGAGAGTATATCAGGCTGTACTAAGGAACATAACAAACTAATAGAATGACCAAAAGATTTTATACTAGTTCAAACATACTTGAAATAAAAGTTTTGTACTTGAATCAAGTATTTTCGTACTTACCGTACTATTGACACCGTTTGTACTTGATTCAAGTACAAAGCTCTTGGTTTTTTTTTGAGTGTAGGCTTATCGCTGGAGAACACATCGCTTCACCTGCCTTTTCATTCAATGTTTGAATCGGTTGGGAACCTGAAAAAACAACGAAAGTTAAAATAGGACAAATAAATAAGCTTAAGCTTAAGCTCAAAGTTCTAAGTCCAAAAGCCAGCAAAACTTACTAATTAAAAATTAGAAAGGTCGTCAGATAAATACAAACTATAATTCGATATATTTTCGATATTGAAAAAGTATCATTTCGATATTGATATATTTTTGTAAAAAGGCGATTTTATCGATGTAATTTTCCGAATATTTTGCACATGATTGCGTGCAAAATCTAAAAATCGGTGATAGGGAACTCTTAAAATTATAGAATAAATAGACTTGTTCACCAGCATACATCCAAGATCATCAATCAAAATAAGTTAATTGGCCTGTGTTGAACGCTTTGATGAAATTTTAAGGTAAAAATGGTACGCGTGAAAGCTATCGGTTTCGATTTTTAGCAAATACACAATAATTCGCAATAATAATCGAGCTAGATCCATCGATTTTTTCGTCATCGATTTGTGCTGGTGAACACGGCCAATGTATTGTTACTATAAAAAAGAGTTATCAAAATGACACTATTTAGTCATCAATGTGATACAATTTGGTATCAAATTCACTTAGATACTCCAGTTGATAGTTTCGAAAGTATTAGGCTTCATTCACACTGTTTGATACATGGTTCATGATAATCCAGTAGACCTGAATTTCATCATGGTTTTTCAATGAAATTGACAATCTATTCACATTTAAAACACAACAAAAAGGCAGGACTACTAGCCTCTTATGTCTTATGTGTCAAACAGTGTGAATACAGCCTTGAAATGATATTTCTGGGATATCAAATTGATACTAGCTTGTATCAGGTTGACAATTTTTTGAATTAATTTGATACTAAGTCTTATCAATTTGATACCGGCTTTTATTAATATAATAATTTTTATCAAGTTTGTGTATAAATTCAGTTCTTTACAAACTGTCATTAAAACGAAAACATAAAATTTGAAAAACTTTTTGCTTACAAAATCTGTCAGGTGTGTACCTCAATATGGAAAAACATTGTTCTCTCACTTTGCATGTCACTGTAAGAGTGTGCCTCATGCTGGAACCCATACGCATTTGCACATAACTTGATTCTGATCCTCTCTTTGGCTTTGTTTTGAACCTCTTGTATTGGGCGTCATCTTGTATAGCGCAGAAACAACCTCAGCGGCATTATGGCGTGGTATGTATAACCCCTGTCTAAAGAGTTACATTTGTTATTTATGTACATATAAGTGCAAAATACGACCACAACAACATACATACAAATTTATGCTTAACTGCTTAAACTTACTTTGTACATATAGAAGTTTGTTTAATTTATATTCATTAATTCGTATGGGAATATTTTTAACTAAGTACTGATGTCTTTTTACTATAATTAAATCACAAAATGTGACACGTGAAGCATCTTCAGCTGCGACATTTGGCATAATATAAGACCAAAGTAAAATGATGACTTAAAAATTTCTACTCTGAGAATTTCCATACCTAAAAACAACTGAACTTTACTCCCACCTCTTTCTACTCTGCTTTTCTGGGATTAAATGATCTGGAACCTCTTCGAAATATTCTGTTTACAATCAAGTTTCTCCCCTTTTCACAACATTTTCACCTTGGCCACATGTCAATTATCTGGAGAACTTTAGGTTAACCCCCGCACCCAAGTCCAAAGCCAGTTAGAAGCCTGTCTAGAAATGTCGAAAGAAATTTATGCTTGAGTGCTAATAATGTTCAATCAATTGTTGTAGCATTTATAGAAAACCTTTGAAGCGATAAACCAACAAACCAACGAAAAAAAACAAACTTTGACGACGACAATAAAATGAAATAACATCATAAGTACTAGACAACGACGAGTAGTGTACGAGTGTATGTCGCAGATAGATTGGGTCTAGGAAGTGCCACCAACTGGGGGAAGCCTGGCCAAGCGCAACGAACTTGAAGCTGAAAAGCGCTGAAAACGCGCCCAAGATAATCAGACACAGTAAAAGCCATAAACAAATAAAGTAAAGTCGTGGACAACTTGGAGTGCTGGGAGTGTGGAATGATGGGCATATATAAACATTACAGCTGCGGTTCATTGACATTGAATGGGTTGGGTGCCGGTGCCTAACTGCGTTTCTTAATTGTGCGCCTGGATAAGGAAAGAAAAGCACTTGTTCCACAGACAGACAGAGGGAGACATCAACAAGCTACTTTGCCAGGATTCGTAATTTCTACGAATTCATAAAAATAGGAGACAAAAGCGGGAACCTTGAGGGTTGCATGACCTATATCAGAGATTAGGAGAAGAAGGCAGGCAGGCCAGCCAAGCAGCCAAGCAAGCAGGCTGGCAGGCAGTCACACAACTTTCCCATGGCAGCGGCCACGTCTGCCTCTCCGTTTCGGTCCTATGACAAATGTTTCACATCACTGCCCTCCAACAACTGCAGCAATTACCTGGCTGGGCCATGGGATGCAGTTTTACAGTCGCTGTTGCTTTTGTTCCTTCTTCCCGGCGTCACAGCTCAGTTGGTTGTCATCTTGCATCTTGCTGAGCTTCAACAACAAAATGCGCCCCCGGGTGGACTCTATGGAACAAGTGCTTCTAGTTCAACTTAGCAGGATGTCATGACTTTATGGCTCACATGTCCACGGGTGGGTTCACCCGGTTGAGTTAGAGTTTCGGGGAAGGGTCTGAGCAGTGATGCTCAAGTTGATTATTGCTCAATTAGAGGAATGTGAGAAATGCATTATACGGAAATCTGAAGCAAATGAAACGTGCAAAATTTTACAGGGTTGATTTGAACAAATCAATTAGAAGAAAAGGGATGTAGGCGTGTCGCCTGGGGTACATATGCTCAGACCATATCCAGCTGAGATGCTAAGTGACATTTAAATTTACCATTAAACAACAAGCAGGAAAGTCGGTCAAGACCGATTGGAGTTAAATCGGTATCTTTTTGTTATTATGAAGGAATTTTAAAGAGTCCCATTCAACCAAATGATCTTTATCCTTGATGAAATCATCCTCATGTCAACAATAAACTAAAGAAAATTCTCCTGAATCATTCAACTTATTTGTGTTCTAGTTTTGTGTCTCCTTTTACCTTTCACCCAAATCGAAATCACAAAACTTTCATTGACAACCACCTAGACACCTTCTCTGCTGCTGCTGCTGCTGCTGCAGTTGCTCCATTTACCCCAATATCTGACATATCACTTTCAAAAAACCGAACAACAACACACAAAAAATTGTGTTCCGCGCCAAACAATGCAATGAGACTGACACTTCCAAGAATTGCCAAGCCGAAATCAAACCAAAAACCAAAAATCAAATGCTTCGTAATGCTACTGTCGCCAGTCCCCACCTCCTCCTCCTCCTCCTGCTGCTGCTGCTGCTGATACTCTTGTTTGCATGCAACGTTGACGAGGCAGAAAAACAAAATTGAAAAAAAAAGAAATGTCAACATACGGGAAAATATAACAAAAAGAATTGAAAGCGGACTGGGAATATTCGTTCAAAGGCAACACTCCAAAACTAATGCGCTTATCAGTGGAAATTGATCAACCCAAAGTCTTGATATGAATGCAGGTGATTGTTGTTTGTATGTGGAAATAATTAACATGTACTTTCGATTTCGTGAGGCGCAAAAGAAATGCAACCAACTGAGTACAATCAATAACATTTGTAATGTCAATAATTGACAAGGGAGCCCATGGGCAGCCCCTCGAAATTGAAAGTTTAGGGCCTGGGCATTTTGATGAATTGCCCAACCTCACGGCACCTTGCATATCACTGATAAGACTGCCCAAGACGGCGATAAGAAATGACTGATTTCCCGCTGTTTGAATTCATATTTTCTGTTTAATTCTGTAAACACGCTTTTGATCGATTTTCTGTTGGAATTGATGAGGCCGCCGACATCGTCATCAATTGAGGTCATTGAAAATCGAAGAAAATCTAGTTTTAGGTTAGGCGCCTCTGGCCAAATTAAGGTTAATTGACCGGGTGGAGAATGTTTTTAACTGACAATTTATCTATTAAACAATTAACGTTTTACAATTACAAAATCATAATAAAAAAAAAGATCGTAAATACTTGCAAAAATTATTGCTTAGGAAATTGGTTGTTTAATTTATTTCAAAATGAGTTTGTTACGGGAATCCATCGAATCAAAGTGCTTGTTTCTAGCCTGTTCGAGGCTTAAACAAGGCAAGATCAGAGCCGGCCAGCCCACGGTCGACTAAATTCTCACCACCACAAGCATATTTTTCTGACCTCTCCACTTGGAATGCCCTGTACTAGATCCACACAATGATAGAACAGTTGGTGTTTCATCGAAGATCATAGCTCAGTCTACTGCATAAGATGCTTGAAATAGCAATGCAGATCAAGCCCCCGCTACCACCCACCCACCCTAAAAAAATGTTGCATACTGGATACTTTTCCTAAAGAAAGCAGGAGCACTGTTAACATGTTTTCATGAGTAACGGGTTTATCGAAGTCGGTTAAGCCGACTTTAACACCACGCTCTCGTTGTCAATTGTACAGGTATATTGAAGTCGGGCTACTCGACTGCAACGGTCTTACTTTTTACTTTGATTTTTAATTTTACGTTCGAAAATATCACAAAAATATTTTCATATTAATTTGATCTTAGCTTATCGCAGTAAAATTGACATGAAAAATGTGGAAATGTGACCATTTCATATCAATCATTTTTATACCATTGCAAATGTTTTAATACATCAGAGTTTAAGATCGCCAGCATTAAAACAAACAATTTTTCAATTAAACCCACTTTTCGACCGATAGTTCCTATGACAGCTATAAGATATAGTCATCGAGTTTAAACAAAACTTCCAAATCTAATAATAATATAATATATATATATATATAATAATAATAATATAATAATTGTTAGTGAGGCACGTTAACATTAAAAACAAAAAGTTTTCTTACTAAAACCCACTTTTCGACGGCAGCTATAAGATATGAGTCATCGATTTCCGACATAAACTTCCAAATCAGTAGCAAAGCGTATAATATTAATAATCACTGAAATTGAGAAGTTTACAAAAATAAAAAATAAATGACTCATTTTCAACTGAAATATTTTTTTAGTGTAGTTTGGAATGGTGATCTCAAAAATCAATTTCAAAAATTTTTTCATGGCTCCGTTTTTGAAATATGAATTTTTTTCATTTTTTCGGTAGGTGCTCTTACATTTTAAGCCATATCTGACTTCATAATTGTCAGATAGAGTCAAGCAAGATATGAATCGAAAGGTAATTCAGCTGCCAATAATCGCGTAGAACATTGTTTTAAAATCGGTTAAGTAGTTTGGATTCAACGACCAAATATATTTCAAAAAAAATCAATTTTTTGCTCGAAAATGCAAGAAATTTAATTTTTAAACGCCTAGGAAAAATATAAAAAAATCAAAAAAATTATTTTTATTTTTTCTACTTAAGAATCGCACTTTTACGAAGACAATAAGGTATTGGTGAGGAAAATCGTGTCACACGTACCGTAGATGGATCAAATTGAGTAGAGGAACTAACAGTCAAATTTGAGTATTTTGTGTGTTCACAAAAAATAAACTTGTATTTTTCTTCGTCTTTTGGTCACTTTATGAAGTTAGCGAAAAGCCAGAACAAAAATAATAATCAAGAACGGAACAAAAGTCGAAGCAAACGAAAATTTATTTTTAAATAATCACGAAAATACCACATTTTTTTGCACTAAATTGCTCACAGCTCCTGTGTTTGTTCATAGATTTTGATAATCGTTATCTGGTTTTCTTCGTAGAAGTGCGATTCTTAAGTAGAAAAAATAAAAATAATTTTTTTTTTTTTTTATATTTTTTCCAGGCGTTCAAAAATGAAATTTCTCGCATTTTCGAGCAAAAAATCGATTTTTTTTAAAATATTTTTGGTTATTGTATTCAAACTACTAAACCGATTTAAAAACAATGTTCTACGCGATTACTGGCAGTTCAATGACCTTTCGATTCATATCTTGCTTGACTCTATCTGACAATTATGAAGTGAGATATGGCTTAAAATGTAAGAGCACCTACCGAAAAAAATCATATTTCAACAACGGAGCCATTAAAAAACACTTGAAATCGATTTTTGAGATCAA
>JAEIFU010003925.1:0-22242 GCA_018904235.1 Lordiphosa stackelbergi | reverse complement strand
ACGGACATGGCTAAATCGACTCGGCTGTTGATACTGATCAAGAATATATATACTTTATAGGGTCGGAAATGTTTCCTTCTCCCTGTTACATACATTTGCACAACTTCATGATCCCCTTTTACCCATTTTCAATGGGTACAGGGTATAAAAAGTAGTCAGAGGAAATCTTTTGGAAACAAAACATTCGAATTGCAAGTCTAATGCAAATCGTTCGAGTACCAGAAAAACTAAAATAAAATCGTTCGATTTTGTTTCTATTTAAAATCGAGAAAATATTTGAAAACCGGAACAGGCCTGTTAATGACATATTTAACTTTTTTATAGTTCCACCATTTATTACCCATATGGAGATTATATGATTTCTTTTTTGGGTTTGAGTATTAAAGGTTTCTCGACATTCTTGCTCTGGATGGTTTGATACCAGCACATACTTGTAGAAACTGCAAAAATTTATGAGGACTTGAATAATTGCACCGAGTCCAAGCTGACACAAGAACTTATTTTGTGGCATAAGAGCTTAGAACTGAGTTGAAAAAACACGGACTGCACTCGAGGCACACATAAAATCGAAGAAATTCAATCATTTTTTCCCGAATGAAGATCCTTGTCACCTCGTCAACAGCTTAACGGACTTTTTCTCTGCTGAAAAGATTGAGCACCTACTGTCGTGTCTATATGTCTAAGGACAGACTCAACGGCACCCCCATTGATACAGAAAACGAAAAATACTAAAAAAAAACTTCACTGGTTGTGTAAAAGAAATAATAAAGTCAATAAGATAACAAGGTAATAGTAAGGAATACCAATTACTGCTGCCACAGGCCAATATTAAAAAACAATACAATATTTTTAAGGCTTAGGTCTCACATGCAAATAATTGCCGAAAATTTGATGAAAACTTGTATGCAGATTTTGCATAACCTAAAAGTTCCCAAATTAGTTCCCGAATTAGTCCTATTTTTGCCAAACTTTCATCAAATTATGTGCCTGTGTGATCTTAGCTCTAGCCCAATGTTTATTGTTTGAGCAGATTGTGGATTGATAATTTTAAAATCTTTCGCGCGATTAAAAAAATTTGTTACGTTTGTGTGACAAGATTCGTTTTATGATTGCGGTCTGTGTCATTAAAATTGCTGGTGGAGAAAAAATTTGTTAAAATTTTCAAATATTTCTTTTTCCTGCGGACAAAGGCCATCTGGCTTCTACTACCTACATTCTATGTTTTGAGTGGATTTTTGAGAAACCCTTTGTCACTGAAAATTATTTGATGAATCAAACTTTTTTACGATCTCTCAGTATACCCGGCATTTAAAACATTTTTTAAGCGGTAAAAAGCACTTGTGCTCAAACTTTATACATACTACTTATACTATTTGAAAATCTGGTTTTAAAGATAAAGATTTAAAAAGAAACCATGGCTGATCGCCGCAACTTTATGGCTATTAAATTCTTCATAGTCCACAGTCCATCAAAGGAATTTTTTGAGTTAAAGAGGGTCTTTAATGGCCAATTCCCTTATATTCTTGGCTTAAGTAATTTAAAAATGTATTTTTCACTATTTATTTGACATTGACAAAAAGCTTTAACATATTTTTTGTAATTTGTAAAACCTGCATATTGCCAAATTCGTTTTAAAAGAATCCATGGATGACCCCCCATCACAAAAAAAAAACAAAAAATAACAATAAAAATGTTCTCGCCCCCCCCCAGCCAATTCCTAGATCCGCCACTGGCAACGACGACAGCGTCACTTTGGCAATGGCTTTTATTTCGTTGTTGTTTTAGCTGATTTTACGACTCGTTACGGAGCAGGGCTTAGGCGGCTCTGTGGGTAATTTAATACGAAATTGTGGGGCAGGTAGATGCGGCTGAACGGACTCGTACCCTTTACCTTTGCTTTTGTGTGTTCAAAACTTTCAAAAAGGGTAAGCCAGGGCGAAGCAAACAGGTGCGCCCCAAAGTATGCTTTATTATGCTTCGCTAACTGCGTAGAATGTGTTTGTGTGTGTGTCTCTGTGCCTGTGTGTGTGTGCTTGTGCGTGCAAAGTGCTGTGCAGTTTCTTTGCTTTTGCATTATAATTCATTGCTCGCGTTACACACTCAGACACACAATTCATCGACTCTCATCTGAACAATTTATTGACTTTCGCATGCAAATAAATTCACACTTGCACCCACCTGACATTCTCGTGGCGTTGTATGTAAATCTTATGAAACTGTGTGTCACGTGGCTGGCCAGCAATATCGTCCTTCATCTCCATGGCAACATGACGCGGCAGCACGGAGAGTAGCAAACGTTCCTGCCGAAAAAAAAGAAAAGAATTCAAAGAGCAATGCAATGAGATTGGAAAATAAATTAAACAGAAACACACACACACATAGAAATGGGGCGTCGGAATAGCGGCGGGAGGGGGCAATAAATTGGGTGAAAATGGCGCGTAACCGTGAAAGAATAAGTGATCTAGTACATTTGGTTTAAAATAAATTTAGCAACGCATCCGGGTTGAGAGATAAATTTTCATTGAAACTAGTAGGTGAACTAGTTCAAAATTAGCTCAGCCAGACTAAATTTACTTTCAATATTCAAATAAATATTGAAAATAACTGGCAAGTGAACTAGTTCAAAAAAGAACCAGCTTGTGACATAGCCTGTCGCCTTTCACATAGATACGATTTGATGAGTTTTATAAAGTTATTTTCGAAATTATTAAAAATCACAAAATGTTTTTCAAGGATTAGACCTGAATTACATCTATACTGATCATAACCCCATTTTAAAGTTCTTATTTCACACAACCTGGAGACGTGGAATCGTGGCCGTCAGCACTATACCTCTTTTTTTGGACGCCCCACTTTGACGGCCAAAAACTTTTTAAACAGCCCTCGTATCGAAGCAGTAAAATTAATTTTTGTTTACTTTAATTTGTTTGTAACATAATAAAAACGAGAAAGGCAAAGCTAACTTCGTCTGTACCGAAGTTTTGATTCACTTGAAATAGCTTGTCTCAACGGTTAGCGACTTCGACCAAACTTCGCAGATCAGCTTAAAAACATTACATATTACCCATGACCGTGTTTGAGAGCAGTAATATTGAGAACAACCCAGTTTTTCTCACTAAAACCCATTTTTCGAACGAACATTTGTATGGCAGCTACAAGAAGTAGTCATCCGATCCGGTCGGTTCCGACATATTAGCAGCGTGCAGTAAAAAGAAGACTCTGTGCAAAGTTTCAGCTCGATAGCTCCAAAACTGACGGACTAGTTCGCGTAGAAACAGACAGACGGACAGACGGACGGACGGACAGACGGACAGACGGACGGACAGTGGTCGGAGATGATTCCTTCTATGCGTTGCAAACTTCTGGGCAATATTATTATACACTTTTCAAGTGTATAAAAAACAGAATTGGAAAAAATTTGCCTCGACATCGAGAATACCCTCTTATGGCTTATTATCAATTTTCTTCAGATGAAAGAAAATGGCGAAAAATTGCTGAATTGATATATTTCAAGATCTTAACAAGAAATGCACAATACAAAACTTTTGTATGTTTACACTGGAACGAATGGCCGAATTTCTGATGGATAATTTTCCGTCAAACTTCCTTGTACACTCAAGGCCCATACGGACATCAGCAGCAACGAGAAGTTACATACAAAAACTGAAGGAAGAAGAAACAGAATTTACAATTTCGCCTTTGCACTTTTTGCAAGTTTAATGTTACACTTAACAGTCAATGTTGCACTTAACAGCACATTTGTGGAGACTATGTAAAATGGCTGCGGGCATTATTATGCTTTGAGCAGCAGACGCAGCATTGAGAATGCACCATGTCACGTCACTCTGCTTCTACTTGCATCGACTCGTGATTATAGTGATTTGAAAAAATAAATATAAAAAACATGGCAGAAAATCAAAAGCGAAAGAGTCGTTTCCCATGACAAAAAAAATGTTTGAAATTTTAAACGTAATTTTTTCATAAGTCTTGTCACACTGATCTTACGTTCCACGGCGACGAAACATAGGGGGAAGTTAGCTAAAATACGTACTTCGGATGTCTGTATGGGCCTTCAGGAAAAAAAGAGCATAGTAAAAACTAATACAATCATACTTAATTTAACTATGCCATTTTATTTATTTAAATTAACTAATTTGTAGGGTTGTCGAAATTTCAAAAATATCTATATCGATATTTTTGGCGATATGAAAAAGTATCATTTCGATATAAATATTTTGGTGTCAAAAACATCGATATTATCGATATTTTCGATATTTTTCAATAAAAAGCCCGGATCTTAACAATGAACAGGTCTATTGAGGTAATTGAGGCGTCATTTGACGCGTAATAAGAACTACAATCTGACTGCGCAAAAAAATTTTAAGTATATTTATTAAATAAGTTCTGAAAACTTGTTCATGAATTGAAATTTATGGAACGAAAGCAGTGTTTACTTTTTCAATTCATCATCTTTAAACTAGAGCGTTCGAACTACAAAGCATACAAAACTTATTCAGTTAAATCTTCGAAATTTAAAACTTCTGATTTTACCAATAATCGTTAGACAAAGATTTAAGGGTGACGCATTGAGTTATGTGCTCATCGGTCATTCGGCTTCGGTGTCAGAAACCACACTTTTTAGCCGTGCCAATCGTTCCGATGGCCGGAGCTCGGGTAATAAGATAGAAAGCGCAGTTAGAGTCGCAATCGTCTTTATCCAGAATTTAAGGGTCCCGTTCCAGGGCAAACACGTAATTCAATTTTTCATATTTTTTTGGTGGTGTTGGATATCGGCAGTATGTGATCGCGAGGCGATCCTTCAAAATTCCTCGAGTCGCACTTGTTAGGGGGATTGAGCGAGGATGCATTACGTAGCGTACTATTTTACTGTTTTTAAAAATGAGCGCATTCAGAACAGTCATGCGATTATGGCTTTATGTTTGTTGAGTTGCATGGTCCTTACAACTTTTTGCAGTTAACAGTTCATAAAACAACTTTTAAACATTGTGCATTTCGTGTCCAGAGCACAAGAAACAGTTATTCGCAACATTGTGACTGAAAAATAAACCTCCCCAAAAATATTCGATATGGATATGCCCTGAGAAAAATATTCGATAATGATATTCTCTCTTTAATCTCTATAAATATAAAAGAGATTGTCCTCACTGACTGGCTGACTGATTGGCAAACATCGCACAGCCTAAACGGTAAAAGATAGAAAGCTGAAATTTGGACACGAGTTTCTGTTAGTGGTGAAAGTGCGTACTAAGACGGGGTTTTCGAAAATTCCACCCGGAAAAGTCGGAAAAGCGTCGGAAAAGTTTGTATGGAAAAAATGTTATTTTTCATTCGACTGACTTGAAACTTGGTTTGTAAGCATAGAACGCGAAATAATTCGACACGTGTTTTCCCGATTTTGGAAAATCCGCCCACGAAGAAAATGGCCGGAAAATGCTGCATGCAAAATAACTATTATTCATCCGATTGGCTTCAAACTCAGTTTGTAAGGGTAGGATATGAAATAGTTTGAAATGTGATTTTCGAAGTTGGAAAATCTGACCTGACGGTCGGAATATTCATGGAAAATTCAGCATGAAAAAAAAAAAATTTTCATTCGATTGGCTTGAAACTCGGTTTTGTAAGGTTAAAATGAGAATTCATTTGTATATTCATTTTCTGAATGACGCCAGGATGCCCACTGGGAATTGAAAGGAGGTGGGGGGGGAGGATGGAAATTTTGGTTCATTATAATGACCTAGTACAGTAGTTCAATTTTCATGAACTATAGTTCATATTTTGAACTAAAGTTCATTATACACTTGAAAAGTGTATTATAATTTTGCCCAGAAGTTTGCAACGCATAGAAGGAATCATCTCCGAGCACATAAAGTATATATATTCTTGATCAGCATGACGAGCTGAGTCGATTAAGCTTTGTCCGTCCGTCTGTCCGTCTGTCTGTTTCTACGCGAACTAGTCCCTCAGTTTTGGAGCAATCAAGCTGAAACTTTGCACAGTCTTCTTTTTACTGCACGCTGCTAATATGTCAAAACCGACCGGATCGGATGACTACTTCTTGTAGCTGCCATACAAATGTTCGTTCGAAAAATGGATTTTAGTAAGAAAAACTGTTTTATTCTCAATATTACTGCTCTCAAACACGGTCATGGGTAAAATGTAATGTTTTTAAGCTGATCTGGGAAGTTTGGTCGAAGTCGCTAACCGTTGAGACAAGCTATTTCAAGTGTATCAAAACTTCGGTACAGACGAAGTTAGCTTTGCCTTTCTCGTTTTATCTTTAATTGAGATTGGGTTGAAATAGAAAATTACTATGAGTATTTCCTATGGCTGGTAGGCATGCAAAGGTTACAAAGGGAGAACGACATAGCTCACTAATTGTCAACTCTTTGGAAAAAGAGATCCGAGGAATTTTGAATTTGATTTCTTAGATTATAGGAATCAAGCCTGCTATTAGAAGAAGGAAATAATGTAGCTTAATCTCATTTAATGTTAATATACAACAAAATCCCAAACGAAAATAAAAGCATAGCGGATATTCATTCACATCCTTAAAAAAGTAAAATATCGATTGTTAGCGTTTTCCTAAAGATTATTAAGATTATTCCCTGTTGTTTTGAAAATTTATTTATATGTGAAGTGCCAAATATGTAAGAGATTACTTGATCAGGTCAAAAAAATATTATAATTTGTTGACGATTTTGATCCGCTTCGCTTTCATTAGTCGATTTCAAACCGTGAAAGTTTCTAAACAACTCACAATAGCGTCCCTTGATATGTAAATTTGTAGGATTTCAAAACGAAATGAGAATACGGAAATTGCAGTCGAAATTTTAAACATACCCGATTAACTGAAAACCTGAGTGTTTGTTAATGAATAATCTAAACACTTGTATAAAAAATATTTTTCTTTAGTTAATTAAATGAATAAAAAGTGAACCGAACCGAACCGAACCAAAACCGCGGTTCAGTAAGCCTCAAAAATCATGCAATGAACCGAACCGGCGGTTCAAAAACTGTGTGAACCACTGAACCGAACCAGTCCCCATTTCCGAGTGGTTTGCATCCCTGTTTAAAATGCTCATTAATTAAACTTAAAAATATGATATTTTAACTAAAAGCCGAAGCTAGTATGCGTAATATCGGCTGCAGGACAACTGAGATATGACGCTTTTTGCAATAACATGAAAATGATCCTCTAAAATTATATTCCGACATATTTTGATCTCACGTAAAATGTATAAGAGATATCAATATGAAAAATTTTTACAAAAATAGTACACAACACAGCGATCATTTCTGCATCATAAAGTCAAAAATTTTTGAGTTATGCCAGTATTGAAGTAAGTGAAGCGATAAATAAAAAATTTCATATTTTAAAAAATATTAAAGTGTAAAATTTTGTATGTACGAATTCACATTTAACGCTAAATCAATGGTGGAAATATTAAATTCAAAGTGTAAATATTAGAATTTCAACATTTCTGAAGACGCATCCCTGCCACAGCGTGAGATTGCTGTTCAATACGTGATGGCGATCGATGATACTTTGCTATTATTTAATGAGTTCTTGAAAGGTATGATGAGGTTAAGTATTTTATTACCGTCCTTCCAGAACTCGAATAGTTATAGAAAACACCATTAATTCAGCACGACTTCGGCAAATGAGCAACTAAAATGTTCATGTTATTAGAAATCTCTACTAGGGATACAATTTTCTTTGTACCAATGACATCATAACAGCAATACATCAGACGATATTAGCTGTTGGGCAAAGGCAACAAAAAATAAATAATATTTTAATTGGTTATTTTTTTTTCGTGGTCTTGTCGTTTATTTTAGTTTTACTGCTCAAAAAATTTTTTAGTAGTATTTGCAGTGTTTGCTCTTACAATTTGCTTGCTAGAGCAACTCGCAAATCCGCAAACAAAATTGGCCGGGGGTGTTCCCCCGTGTTCGCACTATGCAAATATTTGCTTCAAAGATCATAGGCAAAGGCTACTTGGCAAATATTTAAGCGCAAACTATTTGGTGTTCCCACTTATGGGAAACAAAATGGACAAATACTTTGAAAAATTTGCACAAAATTATATGCCTGTAGGACCTTAACTTCACTTTCAACCACTTTAAAAGTTTTAAAGTCGGTCAAGTTAATAAATTCTATTCCTGCTCAGGACGCCTAAAAACATTTATTTTGATAGAGATCTCAGAAATGTTTTTTTTCAAATGAATAAATTTGTATTAAGTGGGTGAGTTTAATTTATTTACTTTTGTTGGTGCCCATAGCACATTCACTAACTCTTGAGATGCATAAACTTAAATGTTTCCATTTTAGAATAACAATTTCGTTACGTCTTTAAAAACGGCCCGTTTGCCTATGCCTCAGCCTCTGTGCCTTTTCGCTGACTAACATCAGCCAAATTATGAAAATTGCGTGGGCTATGCTGACTGTATGTTTAATGGAACGAATTAACGATATTAAGGCATAAATACAATAAAACGCCAGTTATGACTCGAGGGGTAGGCAGGACGCAGGACTCAAGCTCGATTTCATTCAATTTTGCGGCAATTTAATTTCATTTATTTATGTCTTCCTTCGGCTAGGCCTGGCGACACGTGCCGCCAGCTGTGTCCAGCGATTGTTCCCGCCCCCCTCGCTCAATTAAAGCCAAACGCCCGCCCATCCACCTATCCAGCTACCCCCTGCCACTGCCCCTACCCCTACCCCTACTCCATGGCCATTGTTTGCTAAATTAATTTGCATTTGTGGCGTTGGGAGAATTCAGAACCTGTTGATGAACAACGATGATATGCTTGATTTTCCACTAAACATGAAATGGAAAGCAAGCAAATAAATTGAATGGGGATTTTGGTCTTTAAATTCTTAGTTTAACTGTAGATGGACAAATCGAATTCTTTGGCATTATAAAGTGAACATATGCCCGTCAGTTAATGGCCTATTGTCTAATATCTTACTCAATATTTTTTTTCTTATAGTTTACAAAATAATAAAAATTTTGCGATCCCGAACGTTTGGTAGCAATTTCTTATGTAAGTCCCCCCGCTGAGTCCAAAAATCCATATCACGATTTTTTTTAGTGGGGCCGTTTTCGAGAAATCGCGGAAAAGCTAGATTTTTGATTCTGAAAAAAGTACCTTTAGAAAAATGTGTATATCTTCAGTATCGATTCATTCATTATAAAATGGTAATGCTTTCTTGGAAGGTAATTGAATGCCCTATCATTCATTCATAAACCACTTCTGAATCCGGTGCTTGACTTCGGCGTTATAAAGGCTTTTATTGGCAACATTGCATTAAATTTATGAAATTTTTAAAAAAAGCTAGATTTTAAGTGCGATTTTCACAACGAAAAAAATTGTGAAAAATTTATTTTATTGCTGGTCACCAAAGATTTATCTATTAAAAATACAACGTTACATAATTCATTCAAATCCGTTCAAGAATATAGAAGTTATTGGCATTTAAGTAAAATATGGAAGGTTTCCAGTTATGCAAATTGACTTGGTTTAAATGTTTTACTGTTCGTCGTAGGAGGCATAGTTAAAATTCAAACTATGCTATTTAAGGGCTACTATGACCTGCAAAATTTATTTTGTACCTGGTTAAGATTATTTTGTGATTGACTTAGGTTGAAAAATTAGTGTAAGAGTCAAAAATGAATTAATATCCTAATAAATTGTGCTGCGCTTGCGGTCATTACATATTCATACTCTGTACCGAAGGTACATAGAGTATATTAAGTTTGTGCAAAAGTATGTAACAGGAAGAAGGAATCATTTCCGACCCTATAAAGTATATATATTCTTGATGTCCCTCTGTCCGTCCGTCTGTCCGTCCGTATGAACAAACAGATCTCAGAGATGGTAAGGGATAGAGGTTTGACATGTATGGGACAAATGCTTCTTATACTTGCAGGCAGATCAAGTATATTTTCAATTTTCGCCACGCCCCCTCCCGCCCCCGCAATTTTGAAAAAACGTCATATCTCCAACAGTTTTATAGATAGATGATTCGTACCTTCTAAAGATAGGTAGTCATTGGCAATATGTATCGATTTGCCGAAGAAATGATAAAGATCGGATGAGCGGTTCTCAAGTTATGAGAAAAAAGTGTAAAAAGAGGCCTCCCACGCACACGCAAACAACACCGCATTGCATGCATCAAACAGAGAGAGAGAGAAAAAAAACTTAGAGATGAGCACAGTGTCAGCGACGCATTCAGCATATACACCGGGTACAGAGTATGTTATAGTCGGGCTTGACCGACTTTCTCACTTGTTTTTATAAGACATATGTGAGCAAAAATAGAGAAAAGGTATCTTCGGCCGGTGATAAAGCTCGTATAATTTATGTAAATGTCGTTGAAATTGTTAGCGGAGTAATTTTATATGTAACCCCCGGAAGCGATACTCTATTTATTAGTATATTTTTTTTTTGCATTCAATTTGACGTCTTAGACTCATTTTCAACCGAAGTCAATCACAAAAAATCTTTGGCAGGTCATAGTAGCCCTTAAATAGAATAGTTTGAACGTTAACTATGCCTACTCCGACGAACACAAAAACAATCAAACTTAATCAATTTGCATGAACTTAAAACCTTCCATTTTTTACTTAAATGCCAATAACTTCTATAATCTTGGACAGATTTGAATGAATTATGTGGCGTTGTATTTTTAATAGAGAAATCTTTAGTGATCAACAATAAAATAAATTTTATACAATTTTTTTCATGGTAAAAATCGCACTTAAAATCTAGCTTTTTTTAACAAATTCATAAATTTAATGCAAAGTTGCCGATAAAAGCCTTTATAACGACGAATGCAAGCACCGGATTCAGAAGTGGTGTATGAATGAATGATAGGGCATTCAATTACCTTCCAAGAAAGCATTACCATTTTATAATGAATGAATCGATACTGAAGATACCATTTTCAAAATCAAACACATTTTTCCAAAGATTTTTTCGAAAACGGCCCCACTCAAAATATTTGGACTGCATTTTTGACTCAGCGAAGGAATTTACAAATGAAATGACTGTCAAATGGTCGGGATCGGAAATCTTTTAGTAAAATTAGTGAAATCGAACAAATGTTTAAAAAACAGCTGTACAGTCTACAGTCATGTTTACAAAACGGTAGAATATCCTTGTCATAATAATTAGAGTTTGAGCTCGAATGTGACGTGGACCCATGCGCCTGTCCATCGAATTGACTCCACCTATGTGGCCATAATGTTCTCGGATAATTTGAGGATTTGAAAAAAATTGATTTGAATCGAGTGTTATTAGCTGTTTATTGGATCAGGATTGGATTTAGCGAAAGGTTCTATACCAACTTATGCAGATGGCAGTCCAACACACTTGTTATCATTACACAAAATTGTGTTAAGATTGATTCCTTGCATTGAGGTTATGTATTCAATGGAAATAAGTATTGCAAAGGGCAAACCATTTGATCTCCCACTTGTGCGGCTTTTTAGGCATATGATGGTGCTCCACATCTATTCATTGACACAAAGACAAGTTTTTATTTGGCATTGAATCAAATTGACCGCTGAACTTGGTATCTTCAACGACCATCTAATATCTAGACTGCAGCTTTGCTCGGTCGAACCCAGTTCAGTTTCAGACAGCAACCGTCTTCGTCACGAACTCGAACCGCCTGAACTCTGTCTCACTCCAACCCATCAGCCATCAATTGGCGGAAACAAAGCACAACCGCGATAGAGCAAGACTGGGCGAAAATCGAACCTCAGCGCCACAGCAGCGCAGCTGGCAGCGAAGGGGGACTAAGCAAATCTGTTATCTAGACTTCTCTCATCTGTGGTATCTTGGAAAACGATACTATTACTATACTTCTTCACTTTTAACTGAATCGATGAACTCGAGTAATTGTTCATCCCACAATGCTTCTCATCTGAACTTTAGATGTGAAACATTTTTAGTTTCGGTAGGGAAGATTTTAGTAGGAGTAAAATATGATTTCAGCATCATGTGACGTCCAATGAGCAGCTGAATAGGGTGACAAACTTCATTCTCGAAGAACTCTAGGCTAAGGAGTACGTGGTTGCGGTCTACCTAGACATTAGGCAGGCTTTCGATAGAGTGTACCACGCTGGACTGCTATGTAAAGTAAAAGACATGTTACCGTCTCATCTATACACCCTTGTGAGAAGCTTTCTCTCGGACAGGAAAGGAAGGGTCTGTTTTCAGCGTGAGGGTAATACGCGTCAGGGTAATACGGCTCAAGGAAGTGTCCTTGGACCAACTCTCTACACTTGTGATATGCAATACACTCAGAAAAAAATTCGTTCTAAATCTACCAAAATTAAGCCCATTCGTTGACAAAAGTAGAGTAAACCCGTAGTTTTTGTTGAGATTTGTGACAGTTTTAGTAAGAAAGCTTTTTAGTGGTGCTTTTTCGTGAACGTCGGGTTTGTCTTGTGAACGATAATTCACGAACGAGATCGTTCAAATAGGAGCACATTTGTGCTGGGTTTTGAATGGTCGTTTTTTTCTTAGTGTAGCAATGTAATGCAACGCAGAAGAAGAACACCCATTAAATAGCCTAAACAACATTTTCTGGACAGGAATTATGGAGAGAGGAACTTTGGGACCAATAAATTGTGAAACTAGAGGCATCAGGTAGCAACTCCTCATACCCAGTTTTTCTTGAGCACGTCAAGTTCGCGTTTAATGGGCACATTTATACTAGCAACAGACAGTTACAACATCTGTTGCTGGTCAAATAAAGATAAGAGCTAAAATTTTGGAAAATTCACCAAAGATGATCACCACAATTGTTTTACCAAATTCCCGCCTCCAATGGATAAGCGGTTAGTACCCCGCCCATAGAGGTCCAACTTAGAAAATCGGATTAATGGAAAACCACTCGATGGAATTTTGTAAGATTTTAAACATATTGAGATGCTGACCAATAAAACGAGTCCTCAAGAAATGGTAACATGCATCGAAAAACCGCGATAGTGGGTACCACATTTGAAAGCACCCATTATCGAGTCCATATAGGCCATAAACTTGACATAAAAATAGACCGAACTGCGTTTTCAGTTTTACCAACGAAGCCTTGGTTCGCGGTTTATTGACATTTTTATACTGGCAATTGCCTTAGAACAACATTGACCATTTAGGTAAACCAAGCTTCACTAAAATTATGAAATTAATCTTATGAGTAGAGTGCTTCATTACCAGCAGAAAAACAGATCATGTCATTAATTCAAGGCATCTTAACGTATCGCGGTTTGTCCACCAAAGACATTTTGAAACAAAATTTTACTTTTTCCTAGAGCAAATGACGAATTTTATTCATAGAATTTTTCGCATAATTTTCGAGACGCCCTTGATACCCAAGTGGTCAATGTTGTTCTGAGGCAATTGCTTGTGCAAAGATACCCATAGCCCGCGAGCTAAGGCTTCGACGGTGAATCTAAAAACGCAGTTCGGTCTATTTTGATCTCTAGTTTATGGTTTATATGAACCCGATAATGGGTGCTGTCAAATGTGGTACCTACAATCGCGGTTTTTCGATGCATGTTACCATCTCTTAAGGACTCATTTTAATGGTCAGTATCTCAATATATTTAAAATCTAAAAAAATTCTATCGAGTGGTTTTCAATTAAATCCATTTTCTAAGTTAGACCTCAATGGGCGGGGTACTAACCGCTTGTTCATTGGAGGCGGGAATTTGGTAAAACAATTGTGGTGACTCCCTTCATCTTTGGTGAATTTTCCAAAATTTTAGCTCTCATCTTTATTTGACCAGCAACAGATGTTGTAACTGTGTGTTGCTAGTATAAATGTGCCCATTAAACGCGAACTTGACGTGCTCAAGAAAAACTGGGTATGAGGAGTTGCTACCTGATGCCTCTAGTTTCACAATTTATTGGTCCCAATCCCAGGCTATAAAAAAATTTGAATTTTGTTCCACAGTGTTATAGATGACACATGTGACACAAGGAACGATTTTTCTTGGGAGCTGACATTGGATCCCACAAAAAAAAGTTTGTATGAGATGCGGTATCTATGTACAGGGTTGCCCATATTCGACGGACCCATGTTTTTTTTTAAAAAATCAAAGAAAAAAATAAAAATTTGGCGGTTGGCTACCATTTAATTTGTTCCAAGTAGATTTGTTTACATCAATTTTTGAATATGATATCTCTCAAATGGCCGCCTCTGGCGTTGATGGCGTATTGTGCCCTTTTTGCAGCATTTTCCATCGATTTCGCCAACATTTCGGCCGGAATAGCGGCTATTTCTTCACGAATGTTGTCCTTGAGCTCTTCTACGGTCCTTGGCTTGTTAACGTAAACCTTTGACTTCAAATATCCCCACAAGAAGAAGTCAGGCGGCGTCAAATCGGGCGAACGCGGTGGCCAGTCCAAATCACCACTTTTCGACATCAAACGGCCCGGAAACAATTTTTTCAGAAAATCGATTGTTATGCGACTTGTGTGCGGTGGAGCGCCGTCTTGTTGAAACCAGAACTGCCTCATACGCTTTCGACGAATAATTGGCATCACAAAATTGGTCATCATGTCGCGATAACGCTCCTGGTTGATGGTAACAGCATGGCCATTTTCATTTTGGAAGAAAAACGGCCCAATGACCGTTTTCGCACTAACGCCGCACCAAACTGTGACTTTTTCGTCATGAAGAGGCACTTCTTGAATCTCCTGAGGATTTTCAGTGGCGTAAATACGGCAATTTTGCTTATTTACGGTCCCATTCAATGTGAAATGTGAAAATGTGAAATTTTTTAAAAGCACGTTGAGTTTTCACAATTGACTTGTTCTGTTGAATGTAAATTTCAACTATTTCAGAGCGCTCGCGTGGCGTGTATTGTTCCATGGTAAAAATCTGCTTGGACTGACGCTTCAAACGCGGTATGTCATTAAGCGATCTGACATCTCTGTCAAAAGTTATGGCGTTGCCAGATGGGTCCGTCGAATATGGACAACCCTGTATTATTATTTTTCATTTATATGTTTACAGCTCAAACAAAATCAAACAAACACCATACATTCCTCAAACGTATGATCTTCATCTTCTTGTTCGTGCCTGTGTGGACGATCTGTAGTTACACAGTGCGGGCAGTGCATACATACATTTGTGTTTTTCTGTCCCTTTTTGCCTCCGACCATGAATTGCACTTTTTCTATATACTGTCGTGTGTATAAAAATTAGTATTTGGTAAACAAAAATTTTTGAGAAATTGTTTTTATCTCTATAAATATAATAGAGAGTGTCCTGACTGACTGACTGATTCACTGACTGACAATCATCGCACAGCCTAAACGGTAAGAGATAGAAAGCTGAAATTTGGACAGGAATTTCTGTTAGTGGTGAAAGTGCGTACTAAGACGGGGTTTTGGAAAATTCCACCCGGAAAAGTCGGAAAAGCGTCGGAAAAGTTTGTATTGAAAAAATGTTATTTTTCATCCGATTGACTTGAAACTTGGTTTGTATGCAAAGTACGCGAAATAATTCGACACGTGTTTCCCGATTTTGGAAAATCCGCCCACGAGGAAAATGGCCGGAAAATTCTGCATGAAAAAATCTATTTTTTACCCGATTGGCTTCAAACTCGGTTTGCAAGGACAGAATTCGATATAGTTTGAAATGTGATTTTCTGAAGTTAGAAAATTTGACCTGACGGTCGAAAAATTCCCGGAAAATTCTGCATGCAAATAGACTATTTTTCATCCGATTGGCTTGAAACTCGGTTTGTAAGGACAGAGTACGAAATAATTAAAAATGTGATTTTTAATGTCGGAAAATCTGCCCCAGGCGTGAAAATGCCCGGAAAATTGTACATGCAAAATAACTATTTTTCATCCGATTGACTTGTAACTCAGTTTGTACGGTCAAAATTTAAATTTATTTGTGATTTAATTTTCCCATGCTGGAAATAACACCGGGATACCCACTGGGAAGTGATTGGGATGTGAGTGGTTTGTTGTTTTAGAAGTGGGTGGAAAATGGGTGGTAAGTTATGTAAGTGGGTGGAATGTGGCGGGAAGTGGGTGGGATGTGGGTGGACTGTAGGTGGGAAGTGGATGGGATGTGGATGGGATGTGGGCGGGAAGTGTGAGGGATGTGGATGGTATGTGGGTGGGAAGTGGGAGGGATGTGGGTATGATGAGGGCGGGAAGTGGGAGGGAAGTGGGTGGGATGTGGGCGAGATGTGGGCGGGATGGTGGCGGAAAGTGGGTGGAAAGTGATTGGCAACTGGGTGGAATTGGATGTAGAGTGGATGGGAGGGATGGGGGTGGGAGTTGGAGGGAAAACCCATCAACAAAGACCATACTGTTGAAGGCGGAGCGAAGCGCGTCGGGTTATTTGCTATGCTATTATATAGATAAAGATGCTCAAACAAATCCTGAGTTGTTTGAATAGAATTTTAATATCTATAAATATAAAAGAGTTCCACCTGACTGACTCACTGACTGGTGACTGCCGCAAAGCCTAAACTATAAACTGAGCTGAGCTTTTTACAGTAGTTTTGTCTTATGCTGAAATCGAGTACTAAGATCGGATTTTGGAATTCGGAAATTGAGTTAATCGGATTCAGAATTCAACAATAACTGCATACCAATATTCCGGAAAATTCACCACCCCCGAACGGAAAATGGGTGGTCAAGGTTGCATGGGCAAGAGTGTAGTTGCCAGCGATTAGCTCCAAACTCATTTTCAAAGTTACACAAAATAAAATAGAAACAGCGTGACTCTAAAATTTTGGAAAATCGATCCACAAAGTCGGAAAATTCACGGAAAACTGTTGTACGGGGGACACAAATTTAAAAATTTAATTTCAAATTCGTTACATATTTCACTCTTTACGATCAACATTAAACTAAATCTTTTATTGATTCTTTGCTGTTGAAGGCTTTTGATTCTTTCAATCACTCCTTGCTGCTTCACAAACTGAGTTTAATTGGTTTTCCTAACTAACCTTTTTATTTGGATCTCCGATTACTTAAGTTCTAGAACAGAAATAATTTTACTCTGTAATTCATATTCTAAACTAATCCAGGTTACCTCCGGAGTATCCTAAGGTAGTCACTTGGGTCCATTGATTTTTACATTTTTTCTTCCGTCAGTATGGACTGACTCTCTTGTGCTTGTGTACGCTGATGATGTGAAAATATGTTTAACATACAGGGTTTGTCCGGAAATAATAGGACTGAGCCAATTTAAAACAAGTGAGGAAGTCGGTCAAGCCCGAATATAATATGGCAAAAATTAAAAATAAACTTGAGCTGCCTGCAAGTATAAGAACCATTCGTCCCTATCAAGTCAAACCTCTATCTCCTACCATCTGTGAGATCTGTTTGTTTATATGGACGGACGGACAGACGGGTCGAAAATGATTCCTTCTTCCTGTTACATACTTGCGCACAAACTTTATATACTCTGTGTTCCTTTGTTACAGAGTATAAAAATTTATTGAGTCTTTACAATTCTTAAAATACTTTCAAAATAGGCTCCTTCTGCGTTCATGCAGCGCTGCAAGCGCGATTTCTAAGCATTGGAAGCGTCACGGAAGACATTCTCCGGAATAGCCTCTGTCGTCTCAAAATGCTTGCCTTTCATCGGCCTTTTCAGGTGAGGAAACAAAAAAAAGTCCGGAGAGGCCACATCTGGGCTGTAGGGTGGCTGCGGAAGCGTTGGGATGCCGGTCTTAGTCAGGTAGCTGTTCACAAAAAGTCACTTTTCAAGTTCACTTTGGGGACCATTTCGCGCACAATGTTCAAATGCTCCGTCACAATCTCATGAACCACAGATTTTGGTAAATTTAACAACTGGTCAATTAAACGAATACTTAGTCGACGGTCTGAGTTCAAAACTTTCCGCTCACGAGTCACATTGCCGGTGTTTGTCGAAGTCTAAGGTCTTCCAGCAGGGACTTCATAGGCGACCTCTTCCCAGCTGCCACCGAAGCACACTACTTCTTGCTAAAGCAACATCTGGGTAAGCCTGCTGGATCATATCAAACGTCTCTGTCGCAGATTTACCGAGTTTCACACAGAATTTAATCGCGTACCTCTTGCTGGCTTGCAACTCAGAGACAACCGACCAGCCGCTCGTTCGTTAGCTAGGAACGCCCTCTACCGAATCCAGTCGGTATCATGATAAATGCCCTTCAAAGTATGCAAACTTTATTGCTTAAACATTTAGAAAAACATTTAGAATGTAAGAGCAGTTAATAAAATTAAAAATTAATGAGCGCTAACCCAAATATAAAATATAATTTTTTTCAACTTTCAATATTAATTTTTATAGCATACTTTGCAGGGCATTTATCATGATATTTATTTTGTGTATAAACACGGTAACTGAGTCGATGAACTCGGAAATTGTTCATCCAACAATGCCGTCCGTGTGGAGAATAGGCAAGTTTTTCGCCGAATGAAAAACAATTCTTTTTTCCGTAAAATTTGTTATGCTGATGTTATCATTCCTCGCTATTGACTGATGACTGCACTCAAACGCGTGGTTCGAATGCTCTCAAATTTATATCAAACTGTTAAGCAATCAAAACTTGTAACAATAATAGTGAATTGTACAAAATAGAAATAACAGAGTGAATTCTGTTTACAGACGGTCTTGCTCGTTAGAGATTTAAGAACCCATTTAATTTGTTGGCACTCAAAGTTAAAGTTAAAATCCATATAAAAAAGGAACAAATGATTGTCCTCTATGTTTAACTCGTTTGTTCTCTCACTTACCTCCTCCCAGTGGGCAGTGTTCACGTCTGCTTCCTCCCTTGTCAAGTACCTGAGACAGATGTACAAGTGAGCAGCACTCAACAGTATGCCACCGATCAGCGCCTCACGTAAACGAAGTGGCAACATGGTGTATGTCATATAGATAAGGACAATGCAGCAGGCGCTGCCATTGAACGATTTGCTAAAGACACAAACAACAAAAAAAGGGAAAAAAGACGAGAAGAAGCAAAGTAAAGAGTGTAATATTTTCCCCCTTTTTTTCTTGCCCCACAACAGATGTTTCGTTCGCTTTGTTTTGGCATTTTGCCTAGTTTGGGTCTTGGCAGCAATTAGCGAGCCGTAAATGATTAATTTCTGTCTCTCTGTTGCCAAGTGGCAGCTGCAAAACAGCTTCCTTCATACCAACCTGGGCTGCATGGCATAGCTGACGGCAATTTCCAGGGCCAGGAATGTGCCCACAATGACATAGGACACAAGCACCAGGAATATCTCATTCATGGCCGGCTTGGAGAGGATGCAGAGCAAAACTGATTGCCAAAGAAAATTTATTAAAATTAACCGAAAAAGCAACTGAAAGGTAACTCACATGCATAGACAATGCCACAGATTAGCATAACAATGAGAAAAATCAGGACCGACTCATCAATTTGCGTAATCACCGTGTGGAGAATGGGCAAGTAATTCAATGAAGTGTCATCATCGTCATCGATGACGATGTGCTCCAGCTCGACTGAGGTGTTGCCACTGTTGCTGGACTCTCCATGAGCATTTTCATTGTAGTTGATGAGAACACGCGGCGTATACGTAATGCGTTTAATGCCTTCAGCAGCATCAGCAGCAGCATCAGCAATGTAAACATTGTCAGTCTGGGTCTGGGCAATGTCAACAATCAGTTGGGCCTCCTCCTCCTCCATATCCGGACTGTGGCTACGATTTTGCTCGAATTCTGTATCTGCAACGAAGCGAAATCAATTTCATTCGCATATCAATTTGAGGCAAGTTGATACATATGTATGTGTGTGTGTGTTTGTAAGTATGTAAATAGTTGCAAGAACAATCCATCTTGCGGTGACATAAATAATGCCATGAAAATTATTAGAAATGAATTTAAATGCAAATACCAAATGAATCGCTTTTCTATTCTTCAATTTCTTTGATTGTTTTCATTTTCAATTCACAGTTTGTGCTTGTGGGGGAACAAATGGCTTATAATATTAGTGCAAATTTTCAGGTAAATTTTATTCATTTTTAATATCCAATTTATAGAAGTTTTTTGATCTGAGTAATTTCTACATTTATTTTTTGCACATAAATTGATTTATCACTATGGAATTTTGGAAATTAGAAAAGAAATTTTTTGAAAAGTTTTACCGATAGTTATAGCATAAATCTTTGATGCAAGCACAAAGCATTGTGTGCCGAAATACTTTTGGGATACATTTTACAAAATTTCGAACAATATGAAGATCGTTTAGACCAGCGTACTGTGTTCCAGAGATTCTATTTTAGAATTCTCAGCTTAGAGCCAATTTTAATGTTGCTAAAGAAGGTCCACGAGTTGTTGGCCATAAAAGTGGACATTATTGAATCTTGTTACAAATTCGGATCCTTTACCTGTGTAATAGAACTGTCAATAATCATATCGAAAAGTCTATTCGTTTAAATTCTACTTTCATTTCGTTATTAACAATATTGACTTTCGGCAAACAGCTCATTTTCGGCCGAAATGCATCTCTTGAGTTGCCAGCGCTTTCAAATTATTGGTCGAAAGAAAAGAAAAACTTGATTTGCTCCTAATAGGCTATTTCCACTGAACAACATCTAACATCTGACATCTTGGAGCAAAATGTTTATATTCCATACGTTCTCATCAAATTAAGTAGTGGCAGAAGTACTTGTCATGCATTATTATAGGCGGGCAGATTTTGCCACGAAAAATCCACTTTTTCATTTATATTTTTGAAGATTGTTTCTCATTTGACTTCAAATGCATCTTGATTTAATTATTTAACGTTAAAAAATATAATTTAAGAAATATTTTAAAAAAAAGTTCAGGCACATCCCCACCTTCTTCGGTAAAGCCTACCCCCGCCCTTGGCGCGCCCCATTCCGCACATGATGCAGATCTTTCCAACTTTTACGCAGAGGACACAATTGACATTATTTCTTAAATTTCGAGCAGCAAATTCATCGACAATAGCAAAGGCCCGGGATCTGATGCTGATTAAATTAGCAAGAAAGATTCTGGAGCATTTGAATCCGCCAAATATGTTGCAAGACATCCAAATAGTCTTCCTTCGGGATAATGAACTAGCATATCTGCCTTTTAGTCAACACCATGAGATTTTTAAGCCTGATATTGTTGAGCAAATTTTATTTGCTATATTATTATATAATACTATTAATTTTATGCCAATTAATTTTCATGCCAATTTACATTTTCTCTCTATATTTTTTGTGTAATTTTTATATACATCTCATTTTTGAGAGCATTGACCGACAGATGTGGGATGTTAGATGTGACCAGTGTAAATTTCAATTTCACATCATCATCAAATTCCACGCGTTCCTCTAAAATGTGCTCAGTGTGCAGAGAGTATAAGCGTGTTATCGCTTCTATGTACTTATGTGTATACCTTAATCACATTTGAATTAAATATTAATTCAAGAGTGCCTGTCATAAGGTCACTGCGACTTAAGGCCCTCTTTTGGTCTAGAGGGTAAATTTTACATGTTATTTAAAAGTTCGTGAAAAGAAATCGGGAAAAGATTTCATAATTCTGTTTTTTGTATTTGGTTGTCAAATTCATTATAAAAAATACAAAATTGAAAATTTGTGAATGCAAGGGCTCTTCAAAAAGATCTCGGGATCCAAAGTAGGCTCTTCCAAAAAAAGATGTGTCGATGGTGTCCCGTTTCCGGGAGGTAGAATTAATTAATTTGGTAAGTATGAATGCCTTTATCATCCGTATTAGAACTGTGAAAATTAAATTGAATTTAAAACGAGAAAGGCAAAGCTAACTTCGTCTGTACCGAAGTTTTGATACACTTGAAATAGCTTGTCTCAACGGTTAGCGATTTCGACCAAACTTCGCAGATCAGCTTAAAAACATTACATATTACCCATGACCGTGTTTAAGAGCAGTAATATTAAAGTCTTCCTCACTGCACACAAGCACACTTTTCGGTCCTCTACATTTGCCCAGCACATTAATGTTTGTCGAAAGTTTAAGTAGAGGAAAACCGAAATTAATTCGTATATTTGTTGCTGTTTTGGTACCGGTTATGGTAATAAAGATTATATGTTTACGGTTATAAGAAAATATTTTTTTCGGTTACTTTTACGGTTTCGGTTACAAATTTGAAAGTGTTTTCAGTGGTTAAGGGTTACGGTTTCGGCTACGGTTTGAATCTCTGATTATAATGTTTGCTTAATTTCCTTTATCCGTT
>JAEIFU010003924.1:0-22265 GCA_018904235.1 Lordiphosa stackelbergi | reverse complement strand
GCGGCGGCGACGAAGGCGAAAAAAATTTAAATGCCAAAAGCCCTCTGGGCAACGAAAATGAAATTTCTTTTTCAAAAGTTTACACTTTGTAGTCCACTTCTCCTCCCCTTGGTTGTGTCTTTGATGCCACAGCGCAAAAGAAAGTGTCAAATTAAATTTAAAAAGTGATTTGCCGCGCTTTCATTTATTTTTGTTCTCTTTCTTATTTTCTATATACAAGTTTTCTTTGTATGTGTTTATTTTTTGGTTGTCTGTGCTTTTTAAATGCTGCCAGGCATGCGACTAAATGCCAAAGTGAAAATGCGAAAATTCGCTATAATTTGCTTTCAGAAAAAAATCACAAAAAAAGTGAATTGAATTGCCTTTTTCGGGGCTTATGTCAAAGGGGAGCAAATGTACTTTATATTGGTTGCTAATGGTAGCGGTTTCAAATACCTTGTTTATACATAACAAAAATATCATGATAAATACCCTTCAAAGTTTGCTATGATTTTAAATATTAATAATTTATTTGGCTTAACACTAATTTATTTTGAGCAACTTCAACTTACGAAACAACAACAATTGAGCAACAATAAGACACGAAAAATAATTGTAAAATTCTTTGGGATACTAATAAGTTAAGAAATATAAATTTACGAACTTTCATTTAATTTTGTCCCTATTAACAACTCAAACCCATTCTTACAAATTGTAGCATTCGAGTTACTCCTTCTTATCAAAACAAAAACAGCACCTGAGCTTAAAACACTTCTTTTTCTAACAATTCATAAATCATTGCATTCGTTTAGGTGTTTTAAAGTCACTTTAAACCCAAATTACCATTAATTAGGCCTAGTTCTAGGTGTAAAATCAGTTTTCTCGCCTGTCTCATTCTGTTAACCGACCAATTAAACAAAATACGCCCACTCCCACAAAAGTTTAAAGGTAATTTTTCTTTTACCGAAACCAAAAATCACAAAAATTTCCGCTTTATAATGAATGCCCTTCTGCTGTTGGCTGTGGGTGAAAGCGATAACACTTACAGCAAGAAGTTGACGGCGGACGCTGCGTGACATGTCAGGTTTTTACCAGTCAGCCCAAAAGTATGCAACTTCATTTATAACAATAACAAAAAGTGAAAAAGAGGAGCAAACCCTTTGCCTGACTTTTGGCTTCTTTTTTTGTGTAATTTATACGCGCTTAAAGGCGTCATGTTGGCAACACCTACAAACATTTCTTTTTGCATAACGTCAACGTCTGACAAATGTGCCATAAGCAGGGTTGGAGAAAAGTTTTTGCGTGCGGTTTTTGGTTTGGTTTTGGTGTGGCCGGCGGTTAAAACCAAAAAAAAAAAGTTTGTGGCCAAATAAATGGCCAAATGGTGGAAAATGACAAATGACCGTCAATCATGGCAGGCCAGACAAGAGTCGATGGCAGCCAGGTGGTGTGCTGGAGTGGGTGATAAGGCTAAGCTGTGTCTGGTAATGGCAGGCAGACACACCTGCTGGTCAATGACAGTCCAAAGCTCATCATTGGGTGTTTTTTTTTTTGTTGTTTGTCTGTTTGTTTTGGGCGCCATCTAAATGAGTGTTTTGTGTTAGATAACTTGACCAGCTCATAATTTTATGGATTGCCTGGATGAGAAATTTAATACGAAAGCAGGATATAGCAGAATGTTTTGGGCGTAGCTTAAATAGAATGCATCAATTTTCATTGGGGGACTTTTTCCATAGTCAATTTATGAAGGACAAGTGTTTTCGGAGACTTTCATTGTATCGATTCTTAGCCATGATTTAAAGAAGCATTTAATGAGGAAAACATAAAGAAATAGTTAAAAAAATGTTTCGCTGACTAAGTAATGATGTCAATTAAATTATTTAAATATTCGATCCAATTTCAAAATGATTTGAAATATTATTCGTTCCAATTTCTAAATGGATTTGAAAACGATTTTGTTTCCAAATCGCTTTTTCTTAAGTGGGGGCATAATTGGCGCTTTAACTACAAATCAATAGCAATTATTGGGACAATCGGACTACAGTCATTCCTTAACCTGAGGCATGATTTAGACAGACTAAAACACCTTTACCAACCTCTAAAAAAAAGTAAAATCCATACTACAATTTTTTGTGTTTGTTATCTTCCTTCGTGATCGTCTAAATAAGATGAATTGTGAGCTTACCCTACTAAAATTAATAAACGGAACAAAATGTATTGATTACACAAGTTAACACAATTTTTCATCCCTACAATTTGATGTCCTCCTTATGTAAAATCACGCGCTGAATCCGAATATGGAGCTTAAAAATTTCTCAGTAGAACAGATTTCGAAATAATCCCAAATTACCGTTTTTCGCATTTTAAAAAGGACCTCTCACTAATTTTATATGTCATTATGAAATAACTTATGAACAAGTTTTGTACACCAAATTAAGATAAAATTATCTTTAATCGTTGTTACATTATTTTATTGTTAAATTTGTGGTGTAGCTGCTAATTAAAAAGATATCGAGAATTTTGTTTTATTTTTATCGAAAATTTGAAAAAACCGAAAATTACACCGTTATTTTCACCAAGAATATGGATGATGTAACCTAATGTACAACAAATTCAAAAAGTGTTCAAAATCGAAATCTGTTGGAAATTGTAGAAGTTATTAGCATTTATCGAAAAAAGGGAGCAATTTCAGTTTTACCGTTCAAGTGATATTAAGTGGTATATGGGCATTTCCATTCTGTCGAACCGTGACCGTCGTACAAATTGAAAATGAAAAAAAGTCAAATTAAATCGAATTTTTAATTCGTTTTTTACTGTATAATATAGCTCTTAGCAAGCACTTTAATTAGTGTTAAAAGTGTATATCAAGTGAAATTCGGTTTCCAAAATAATGACAAAATTTGAAGCTATTCGAACGTGACAAAAACAGAAGTGGTTTTCGCGAGCAGCTATATAAAGACAAATTTTAGCGAAACCTAACACAATAATTAAGCCCAAATAATCTTAATATCTTATGAATGAATAGTTCTTTGAAATGTATATTATTTGATTTAAAAATCTTGAGTACATTTTTTGTAAAAAAATATTTATCTCTGTCGATACGTGACATGTCGAACGTGACATTTTTTCCATCATCATATTTATGTGGTTTCTGCTTTAATGCGTAGCAAAAACTTACAGTTAATTGCATTGGCATAGTTTCTCATGGTTTCTTATGCATTCTTGTATAGCCCTTTGTACCATCAGAAAGATTTTAGATAGCGAAAGTACATGTAATCTATAGTCACTTTTTTCCAAAAAATTAAGCAAATTTAATGTCAAAATGAGAAAAATCGCGCTAGCACGGCCGTGAAACCGAATATATCCAATTGGGTTATTAGTAAATGTAAGATTAGCTTACATTAGTTTAATTTGATTGTTTCCCTATGAAAATTCGATCAAATATAGTGTTTTTAACCACTTTAATTTTTTTGGCCCAGGTGGACCTTTTTTTGGGACAATATGCCCATATTCTTTAAAGAAAATTCAAAAAAAACAAAAATTATTGTTACAGCTATGTTTTGAAGTATTATTTATTAACAACCAAAAGCTATGATAAAGTTGCAAAGTGGATAATAAGATGTGTCTTAAATGTTAGGAGTTTTATGTAAATAAAGATATGGTCTTTGAGCCCTCGATCAAGAACTTTGGATTTATTTTTAGAAATAAATCAAAACTCCAGCTTGCAAAATAATTTAAGGCCCTCTTCTGGTGTAGGTGCCTGAATTTTATCTGTTTTTACAAAACTTGTAGAATGAAATCGGGAACAAATTTTGTAATTCTGTTTTTTTTTTTGTATTTGATTGCAAAATTCATTAAAAAAAAATACAAAATTAAAAAAGTTCTTGGCCTCTAAAGTAGGGTCTCCTAAAACAGTGTTTTGATGGTTCACAGCTTTCCGGGAGTCATCAAATATCTCAAAGCAAAACGGAATACGGGAAATTGGATAGTATGAATAGCTTTATGGCTCGTAGAAAAATCATACAAAAAATTAGTTTGTAAAAATGGCGGCCATTGGAAATCTATCTATCTATTTTTGACAATTTTTTTGCAGTCCAGTGTATTATTTTTAATAGATTTTAAGCATGGATTTGATGCATGCTGCTAGCTTCAACGAAAAAAAAATGATCGAAATCGGTTTAACAGTTCAGAGAAATCAAAGTGCGTCAAGACATGGTAAAAAAAAAATGATGTTCAAATAAAATTATTTTTTCAAATGGAAGTTTTTGAAAAATAAGGAAAATTTTAAACTTTTTTTTGAAGTCTTTTGATAAAAAAAGAAAAAAGAATATAATGGAATTGATAAAAATACGATGTTCGATGAAAACATTTTTCATATACGAGTAATGTAAAACATATTGTCGCATCTGCTTGCCTTTTACAGGATTTTTTAAGAGCCTAATAAAACGTTTAAGTGAATAAAAAAAAAAAAAATCGAAAAAAAATCGAAAAAAAAATTTCAAGACCAGAAGAAGGCCTTAAAGCACAATTGGCCGACCTAAACCATCATATTCTAAACCTGGTGTGGACTTTTCGAACTAAAAATGTTATAATAATATTTTAAAAGAGCACATTGAAGTCGGCTGATGAATAAGATATGAATCAAAGATTCTAGAGCTCGACAAACATAGTAACGACCATACAAGGGAATAGCAAGGGGATTTTTCAATATGGACCTTGGATTTTACATATGTGTGCCAAGTCTGTTGAACAAACTTTGGTCTACATTGAAATTTCAATTGAAATTTAGATTAAAAATACCAATTGGCCAAAATATCCAAATTGTTCGATACAAACTCCGCTCAAAACCCCAAAAAACACAAACGCTTTCCCGTACACTATTTCTGCTCTTTGTAAAGCACACATTTTATGAGCGATCGACTAATAGCGTCTTGTTAATGCAGTAAAGTCTGGCAGATCAGTGCTTCTTGTGCAACCAAAGCCCCTTAATAGATGGCAGCAAACAAAACTTTTGTGCACAGATCGAAACAGGTTTGGCTGCATTTTTTCTGTCATTGCTGAGTGCAGAGCTATGTGAAAATATGCGTTGATGGGCAAACTATTTAGTAAGCTTGAGTGATTAAAATAAAAATGAATACAAATGTCTATTTGCGCTTGGTATTTACTTAATTGGATTTATCCTTTATTTTGCATCACCATCGCAATCTAAAAATTTTAAAGGAAAACAAAGAAGCAGACGCACTAGAAATATTAATGTAGAATGTCCTTGTTTCGCTACAGTGCGAAAACCAGAACCGCAACTGTTTTCGGTTTTCTTCAATTTAGAAATTGGTAAAATGGCAATGTAGCTCTACTCCAGGGAGTTCTTTAGAAGCGACACTCTAAATTAGAAGAGCGAACAAAATGTTCAAATGGTTAACAGAAGAAGAGATTGGAACAAGCCCAGTCCACTTTTCCACTCTGTTTCGTCTGGCGTGTCACTCACTCGTTGAAAGATGACAGACCAAGATTTGCCGGACAGTAATTTATTTTAAAGGGGATGGCGTTGAATTAACCCAAACCCAGCCAAAAGATGTTCCTTGTTGTTTTCTTTTATTAATTTAGACTTTTTGTTTTGTCTGGGTCGTTGGCATAACTATAACTTTTTGGTGGGAATCTTCTTGCCGCATTTATGCAAATTAGTTTTGATTGTCTGCAGGGAACGCAAGCCAGCAACAATAACTGTCAAGGCGGGAAGAAAAAACGTTTATTGTTATTATTGCATTATCCATTGCACTTACTTTTCGAGCGCTTTAATTGCACGTGCATAATTCTTGTGAAATACAGTTACAATTATTTCGCCGCTCCGAAGTGACGCTCACTGTTCGGTGGCAATTTATTGTCTCATTTCTTATGCAGGCAGCAGCTTAAGGAGGGAGAAGGCGAAACCGCCGATTCCCCCAGTAGAAGCTGGAATAATTTTAATAGGTTTTTTCAGCTCTTTTCACAAGCGCCTTTAAGGCGCTTACTTGCATATTTATGTCACTTTTTTGGCTCTGCACGGAACTGTGTTGGTGTGTTTATTGGCGTCTCAATTGGCAGTTTCTATTGCATAAATTTGTGGCTGACAGCTGATTATCATAATCATATTTTTTGTTTGACAACTTAAGTTTTTATTGTTTCTTTCAGCTTTTATCTACTTTAAGTTGACGCTCCGAAAAGTATGCTACACTTTAATGCTTAATGTCATTTACTTGGTAGAAAGTTTTTAATTTCTTGATGCTTTTTTGCAGAGCCAACAAAGTTTAAATGCAGCTGCCTGGCCTTAAGTTTGGCTCAACTTCCACACGCACACACACGTATGCAGATTAAGCTTACACACACACATGCGAACAGGCACATCAGCTCTCGTAAACTTTTGCAGCTAAGCAACAAACAAGGCCTCTCAGGTCCTGCTCGGGCAAAAGCAATCCATCAAAATTGCACCTTCTTGCAGGAGCTGGATTTCCCCTGCTATGCCTTCCCCTCCCTTTATCCCCTCGCCGACTAAATTGAATTTAATTTGTTTTGCGCGTCGCACACATGGAACAGAAATTACATCCTACCCAAGTTAAACACTCCCCAGAGTCGTCGACGACGGCGACGACGATGACGACAACAACAGCCAGGCTATTGTTTAACCCCTTGTTGCCTGGGATGCTTTTGTTAATTATTTGATGAATTTTTAATTGATTTTTCGCACACAGCAGGGCGCTACCTTACCACCCAGACGAGCCGCCATGAAATGCGCTACAATTTATATATATAAATATATATATGAAAAAACGTTGCATACTTTTAGTTGCTTTGTTATATTTAAACAAAAGCGGTACCAGCAGCAGCAGCAGCAGCAGACGTTGGCCAAATGCATTGTTGCAACATTTAAATTAAGATAAATCACCGCAAAATTTATGGTTTTTAATATGTACGTGTGTGTGTGTGTGTGTGCCCCAGCCCATTTCCCAGTTGGCGGCTTGTTGCCGCTGTTGTTATACAACATGGAAAACAATTTACTAAATTGCAATTAAGTGACATTTTATACCGAGTTCGTCCAGTCCCAGTGCCTGCGCTTCCCTCCCCTCACACACACACGCTCGGCCACTCCATTGGGTAATAAATTTGAAATTGCGGTTTGGCAGTTTTAAATATTCAATTAGTTGTGAAATTTTTGCACCACGAACAGGCAACAGCCACAGCAAAAATGGCAAATGAATCGCTAGAGTGTGTGAGTGTGGATGATAGCTGTCGATTTTTGCACATTTGAAGGACATTTGTGGCACTTTAGCGCCCAAAGAGAAAGGAAATGGTAATGGAAATGGAAATGTGTTGAAAATCAAGGGCTCTAAATTCACAAATATGAAATATGGCAATAGAAGGGAAATGAAGACTTGTTTTCGAGTTAGGTTAGTATAGAGGCAACGAACGATATTCCAAGAAGCTGAAGTAACTTTACTTAGGAGGAAAGAGGGGCACGTCGCCCAAGCCGGCACTCTCCCTTCATCCATCTCACCCATCTCCCTCTGAAAACTAAACACCAATAATAATTAGCCAAGGAAACTTGATGGTTATAAAAGACAACTGTTGTCAAGTTTTCTCTTATTTCCCCACCCCACCCCACCAACCCAAAAGACAATCTGGCTCCACTATAAACTCATCAGCGTAATGAAAATGACTCAGTCAGTCAGTTGGTCTGTCAGTTTGTCAGCCAGTCTATCAAAAATAAGCTAGCGGAACGCACATGTTTTTAATTACACAAACAGGATGAGCATAACGATGGATAATGAAGGACGTCACATTGTCTGATACTTAAAAATTTACTATGATAATTAAAAATTGTTCACGAAAATGATATCTAATCGAAAGTGGGGAGCATAAATCTATAGCAATGAGAGAAAATGATTTTATGAGGTGCTTAAGCGAAGCACATTTCCTGGTTGCGTTGCGTTGACTTTCAACTGACATTCAGCGCCAGGGCAGGGTAATAAAATTATGATGAAGCTTTTTGCCCCCGTACCTAGACCAACACTCGGTTCGGCTGGAGTGCCCATTGTCTGACTGTTAACATGCTCATTATGGCAAAAGGCAAAAAACAAAATAAATACCAGAATAAAGAGCAAAATCCAGACAGACAGACTGAAACTCGTTCATGACGTTCACTTCAATTATAATTACGTCAAACAGTGCAACAAGAAAATGTGCAACTTGAGGCAAACAAGATAGAGCCAGAGCCATGGGAAAGGACTCGTGCCGACAATTGTGTGCCAGCAGAGAGACAAACAACTTGAAAGTGAGCATTTCCTTTTAATGCCTTTGCGCTTTTTGCCATTTTCCCAACAATTCTTTTCTTTATATTGCATTACATTTGCCAGGAGGAGCATTAAAAACAATGCCCCGGCCAGGGCAACTCTTTCGGGCAGCAGCGGCGGCAAAGAAAAACTCATAATTGCATGGCACAAATTGCAAGTTATAGCCAAAGTTACAAATCCAGAGTCAAAGAACATATAAAACTATAAGCATTCATCATGGAACTTCTATTTTTTCCATTTGCTTCATTTTTATTTTGAGCTCTAGATGAGGTTAGTTGGGTGATAAAGTTGAAGTTGAGTTGAGTTGTGACGAGTGGAAGGGGTCGAAGGGACTTGGCAGGTGGTCTGAGGTCTTATTTTTGCAATTTAGACATTTAATGAGATCATAAGGGTAAAGTCTTTTGGAAGGGAAAGAGTAATGTGGGAATTGATTATGTGGGTAAGGAGGCGTCTAAAGGATATTGTATGATTTTTAAGTTGAATGTTTGTCTATTCTGCTTAAGAACGTGAATCTTTATAATGCATTTTTAAAGCTAAGCGGTGATCAAGTCTAGCACTGTTTTGATATATTTTAATTTAAATACTGAAAAAAAATCAATCGAAAACTGCAGATATTTTGCTTTTGACTAATAAAAATAGTTCTTTCTCTAGTAATTTTTTACCTATACTCATGGGTACCAAACGGATAGTAGTAGATTGACCCTTTCGTTAACCTACTGATCAAATTCATATCAGCTTGAACGGATTAAATCGTTTACCAATCTGGGTATAACCACTAATATTTTGGCTCTTCCATTGAACCGTCTGGAAATTAATCCACAATTTAGCTCACATTTATATTACTCGTGCGAGCAAGGGCGTAGCTGATCATTGAGACTAATTAAAATAACCCGGTTATTGGGATAAAATATCTGCTTGACAGTGCGAGTGTCTGTGAGATCTTTGAAAAATCAAACGGAAACATGTTCCATTTAGCTTAGCTAAGTTGCATACGACAAAGTGAGACAGACTGATGAGGAAAAGCCACAACAACTGGCACTGGCCTATGCACATGTGATAGGGAATTGAAGTTAATGTTTGCTTGCTAAGGAAACCCAACAAAACACAGCCAATACACATGTACACTTTATTTCACAAACAAATCTTTCCATGTTCAGTAGTTACTGCAGTAACTACATTTTTATCTACATTTCTCGGCATTTATTTCTATATCAAAAGAAAACAATTCCCGTAAACGATTGTTTTTGATCGAGGCATAGCGCACTTAAAAAATAGGGTAACAAAAGTGTCCACAAGGAAACTTGTCAAGAATCGAAACACGAATAAAATTGTTCATTCCTCTCTTCCATCCACTGTCAAGATCACAGCGCAACTTGTCAAGTTAACGGCGCCAAGCTGACAAGCTGTAAGGATGAAAAGGCAAGTAATTCGCCGAATAATTATATATATAAAACATTAACAAATTTAAAAATTAAAAAACAATAAATAAGTCAAAATTTTGATAAAATAAATAATTAAAAAACAAAAAATTTTTATCCTAAAACGCGTGAACACATTACATAAAAGAAAAAGGTTAACGGTGGGGTACCACAAAAATTCAGAGAACAGAAAACATAGTAATTTCTTAAAAACCAGTCTAGGTAGATTAAAGCAGGGAACAACCACATCGATGATAGGTGCGCCTGGCTGTAAACGATCAAATGTCTTGTACAGGCATTAAACGTCATTTAGAGCTCAATGTCGGTAGAAGACGGATCCATCAAATTTTAACTGAAAATTGTAACCTTAAACATAGTTCCCGGGTGGCTGTACCGATTATTGCCACGCCATCTTAAGGCTCGTTTGGCGTTTGCTGACAGGTACAAATTTTGGACCGAAGAATTCCGAAACGTTATTTTTTTTTCGGATGAAAAAAGTTTAATCTTGATGGTCTGATGGCTGTCATAAGTATTGGCGTGACTTAAGAAAACCAAGAGAAACTCGCCATAAGAGGAATCACGGCGGTGGATCACTGATGATTTGGGCCTGTTTCGGATATGCAGGAAAGTCTCGGCTATGTTTTATTCCAATAAGAACAAACTCAGAAATCTATATTCAATTGCTGGAGAGTGAATTAATAGATTTTGCAGACGATCTTTACGAAGATAGATGGATTTTTCAACAGGACAACGCTCCAATCCACACATCAAAAGCCACAAGGCTTATTTTTCTTCAAGAAAAATACCTGTACTGGAGTGGCCGGCTATCAGTCTGACTTGAACCCAATTGAGGACCTCTGGGGTATCCTCTCAGCCAGGATTAATAAAGGTGGGGAGGCAGTTCGACTCAATTAAGCATTTAAAGTACGCTTTGCTTGCAGAATGGGAGTTAATAAGCAATGAAACTCTCCAAAATCTGGCAGATTCCATGCCAAACCGCCTTGCAAAAGTCTTAGAGGCAAAAGGAAAGCACATTATCTATTAAAGTTGATCAAAAGTTTGAACTTAATACAAAATTTTAAGAACTATATAAAATGCACATATACTTATTTCCTAAGAATGAAATACATTTGTTAAATAATAATTTTTTGTTAATAAATATTGAAGTACTGTAAGGCAGTTCTTAGTTACTGGCTCTAGAGCTATAAGTAAAAAATATACTTGGCTTGAATCGTTTGGTTTAAAACAAGGTTTTTCCAAAAATTTTAACACATATATTATTGCACTGAGGTATTTCAAGTGTATCAAAACTTCGATACAGGCGAAGTTAGCTTTGCAACTCTCGTTTTTTTATTATCTCACATTTTTATCAATTATATATATAGGCCTTAGCTTGGTACGGAGATACTTTCGAAAAGTGTGCGAAATCATGCATAAGTAAAATGTAAATAATAACATCGTTTGTAAGTTTACCTAACCTTCATTCGTAATTTAATAGCACCTCGCAATTGATAATTCGATTGATAGATTAGAAGATGTATGGCCCTATATAGCGAATAAAAATTAATTGTTTCACGGGTCAAAAATACGATACCGGGATTCACCATAGTTAAATATTTTTTTACTGGTCAAATCCAAAATAACAACTATTAAAATTATTTATATAATTTTATTATTTAACTTATTTTTTATTTTTTTTTAAGTTTACCTATGTTTCACACCTTTTAAATCATCTCTCAACGTGAAACTATCGTGTCACGTTGACGTCGGGTAGCAACACTGTCATATTTATTTGTCTTATCAGAAAATGATTAATGTGGTAAAGAAGAAGGTTGGGTACAATTTTTTAAACTATTTTGTTTGTGGCTTTCTAGTTTAGAAGATTTCGATTCACTTTGTGGTCCCTTGCTTGCTCTTTTGGTATTCTTCGTTTCCCTTCAATTCATTGATTTTCCAATATACGTATACGGCTTGAAGGACTTTTTGGGATTCTTTGGCCCCCAAAATCATAACGTAAGCCCATATACACAAGTATTCAACATAAATTTGAAAAATCTAAGGGTTCATCCTTAAAAACTCGTAAATAAGAAAACTCGAAAAGGCTTAATAATAAAATATAGTAAGTGTGAAGGACTGAATCTAAAAACCATCATAGTAATTTTATGAACCTTTCCGGTAGTTTAAAATGACTTTTAATCATTGAACCGTAGCTATCTTTATTCCCAAATTTTTATTATGCCCCGGTTCAGATTCAGTGTTGCTTGTTTTGATTTGTGTTATATTAAGCCGATTGGCATGTTCAAACATTCCTTTCTTTTGGTAAGTTTTTAAATTGTCAAAAAATTGTCAGAATCGTACCTGTTATACCCTTACGCAACTCTGTTCGATGAATGAAAATTATGTATGTCATAACTGGACCCGAAATCCCATCGATTTGTTCTCAACTCTAGCCTGTCCTTATTCGAAGCAACTAAAACCCCAAAAAAAAGTAAGCTTTAAGACCAGTCCTCTACCAGCCTCAGCTCAACTACATACAACTAACATCAGTCAAGTGTAAATGCAGTTCCAGCTGCTGCAGCAGCAACACATAACACATCAATAGTCACTCCGGCAGCCATGCAGACAGACCTATTTCGTATATAGTCCATCTCTACATATATGGCCTATAGGTGGGTTGTATGTTGTTTTTGTCCAACGTTGATTTTTCGTAGCACAGAATTTTGTTTTGTTTAACAGTGGGCGCAGGACAGAACGCTTAAGCCTTCAATAACAGGCAAACTTTTTAGCCTTTTTGTGTGTAAAGAAAAAAAAAAAGAAACCAAACCCAAAAGAATTTATATGATAAGCAAGGGAGAGGCCATCGTTTCGGATCGGGCACGCTTCAAAGTGCATGTGAAGTCCTCTGGTGTCCTGTGGGAAACTTTTCGTCTATTTTCTGGTTTTTTTTTCCTCTGTGTTTTTGGAGAGGGCACACAACAATGGCGTGTCATATAGGCGTGAGAGTGAGCGTGAGCACAAAATATGACAGCAGCAGCAGCAGCAGGAGGCCTTTTGTTCCCTCTGCTACTCCAGGATAAACAACATCAAAAATAACAACAAACAACAACAACTATAAGTCCAATATGTACGCTTTAAGCATAGCATATTAGTTTGTTTAGTAGGGGGAGAGGTTGGAAAAGTGAAAAAGAGGATTCCCAAATAGCCATCAGAATTTTCCAGCGTTCCACAGAGTCCGAGTCGGAGAGGCCTGAGCTTGATGTAGTTTGTTGTGTGAAGATAACAACAACAACAACAGCAGCAACAAATATTGTTTGTAAAGCCAAATGCATGCAAAAGCTGGACAGGGCCAGGACTGGGGTTAGATAGTTGGAGAGTGAAGAGAGAAGTAGCTGGGACAAAGGCTTCATCGTGCGGGTCAGCGAGCTTCGCTGCATGACTTGCTGCATTGCATAGATGGATGGATGGATGGATGGTTGGATGGATGGCTGGATGACTTGGCTGGCACTATCCTCCTGCTATTTCTATATAGATAGATAGATAGACGGATGGATGTTTGGTGGGTTTGGTTTAGTTTGGGCTGGGTTGTATGTATATGACTAGGACTTGTTTTGTTGCCCGGCCACGTTTGCCTCGGGTAAATATCCTTCTACACACACACACACACATAGGAATACAACAATAACAAGAGATTGTAGGAGTAAGTCCATTTGGCATTCGCAGAGCTTTAAGTGAAGTTTAGTTGTTGTTGCTTTTAGGCAACAACCGGAAATGCCCTAAGGAAAATTGTACAAATTTTTGTAAGAAATATGAGCAAGGTTAATGGGACTTACTGCTTATTTCGTTTTTCACTTGAAGTATTAGTTGGAATGAGACTTACCTAAAAAAGAGAAAAGAGAAAGATTATTAAGAAATATGAATGAATTGAGTAGCTGGCAGAAGGAGTAAGGTTTTACAGGAAAATGCCCACTCTTTCTCTCTCTATCAATGTCTTAAAAATGGCATGTGTCAACTCGACAGTTGCCTCAAGTTACAATAACAATCAGCATACATAACACAATTTATTACAAACTCCATAAATAAGCCCATTTAATTCCTGCTGCTAGTTTCAGATAGCTGACAGGCATTCTAAGAGAAAGCTTGGCTTAACTACTAAGAAACCTGAAGGTGGTGTGTGAGACCTAAATATTTTTCACTTTATAGAAGTAAGAAAGTCAGCCTCAAGCCCGCCTTGCGTACGATGTGTAGTGCTGCCCATTGCCGTTGCTGCAGCGAAATTATTTCTTTTATTTTTAAATGTCAACCTTGACGACGGAAATCGAATATCAAAACGACAACTGAAACCAAATACTTTGCTTTGAATACTTTAACTCGTAATTCTAAATTTAAAGACAGGATGGTAAATTGATTAAGCTTTGAACACCAATTTTACATTTACAAGTAGAAGTTATTGAACAGTTCGGATTCCATAAGGAATGCAGCACAATTCATCCGATAATCCGAATCAACTAGATTGGTAAACAATACTTTAATGGAAAGAAGTTCATTGGGTCGATCTTGATGGATCCATGAAACGAACTTTATAAGTCTGAGTGGATTCTGATGAAACTTGGTACACAGATAATTGATTACCTGGAGTTGAACATAAACTATATTACTTTTATTTAAATGGAAAAAAAACGCCTAAATTGCAAAATTATAATCAGAGTATTTATTAAAGCGCTAGATGTTTAGATGACAATGTAGGAGCTGGTAAATAGAAGGTGTAGATCCAATGGTCACAACAAACGAGAAATTGTATGAATGGCAATTGAAGACGCATATATAAGAAGTGTAGATCAAAAACCGCGAAATTTGCCAAATATTCATTTGAGTATTTTCGAATGCGCAGACGTTGGTAAAAAAGAGGTTTAGATTGAACAGTCCAAAATATAACGCGAAAATTGCAAATTACAGGTCAAAAAATCGCGAAATTTTCCAACTTCTCATTTAAGCTTAGCTTAATAAAGAAGACGGCTAAACTTGCCGGTAAATAGGAGGTATAGATCAAGCGGGTCAAACGAACTGTCCAAAAAATAGCAAAATTTTCAAAATCGTATAATGAGTACACCAGATTGAAGACTAAACGGCTAAATAATTCGAGAAATTTTGTCAATTTTGTGAGTTTTGGGTACCGTGAAGATTTGATAGATCGCAATTGTAGACGCATAAACGGTTAGATCAAACAAAACATTTCTTTGTAGCAAATCCAAAAAATTAAATATTAATACTCAAAATTACAAAAGTTTCCCAAAAAAAAAAAACTAAGTATTCAAGACTTTTTTTTGACAGGTTTTCAACTTTAAGGCCTATACTCAGATGAGATAAATTTTTAGTTTGGTACGATATTTCACATGCATAGAAACAATTTCATACAAATAAGATGCCTTTTCAAACGTATTCAGATTTCAAAGCTGTACAAAATTGTTTTTATTCATGTGAAATATCGTACCAAACTAAAAATTTATCTTATCTGAGTATAGGCACTTTAAGAAACCCATTAGACCTAAATAAACAAATCGTTAGAACGAACCAACTTCATTTAATTACTCTTTCAAATAATTAAAAGCCTACAATCATGTAAACTGTCTTAAAAACTGGAGACAAAACGAATTTTTTCGGTAAAAAAGTAAAAAAAATTAATTTCTTTAGTTACAATTTTTAAGTTTTTTTCACTATTTCATCGATTTAATGCAAAAACAGTCGAAGTTTTTGACATTGTCAGCCAATTGGTATAATTGTAATTTTTCGAGTTTTACTTAAAATTATAAATGCTTAAGGACCCGTAACTATATAACCAATCGAATGAAGTTGATATGTTGCAATCGTTTGCTTTAAGCTACGTTTTCTTCCTGCATTTCTAAGTCAAATTCGTTACTGTTTTCAAGACAAAGTTGAAAAACATTACCAAATGAAGGGAAAACATGATGATTTTACGACATTTTTGTAATTTTGAGCTGATAAATGTAACTTTTTTGACTTGCTACTTAGAAATGTTTTGTAAACCAAGTTAAGACTACAACTTCCTCTTAGACGTCGAAGCAAAATTCTAGTTTACGAGATATGGAGTTGCAAGTCCCAATTATAGACCAAACCCAGCGAAGGTTTTTGTACTACAACCATACCCTTTCAGAATTTTTTGATCTCGACTCTATCAACTTTTTAGTGGTGCACATTGAAACTAGTTCAGATTATCATGAAGATTTAATAATTGGCAATTTGGCAAAAGACTTTTGAAGGTTTTAAGAAATCGCGAAATTTGCAAAAATTCTAATATGAGTTTAGATTGTCTTGAAGATGGGAACATAATGATCTGCAAATCATACGTGCCAAGAACTCGCAAAATTTGCAAAAAGGTTTATAATGAGTTTAGATTATAGCGAAGATTTGATGGTTGGCTATTGAAGACATCGTAAATTAGAGTGGTCAATCACGGTCAATCGGTTTCAAAAAAATTTCAAATTTGCAATTACTCGTATTTGAGTTCTGAATGACATAAAGACGGGTAAATGAAAGGTTTTGATCAAACGGATCAAAAAATCGTGAAATTTGCAAAATTTAATAATGAGTTTTGATTATCATTAAATTGGGTAAAAAAACCAATGGTTAAGATCAAAAGGTCAACAAATGTCAAATTTTGCTAGATGAAGATGTGATAGATGGCAATTGTCAAGTAAGCTTCACTTCTTCGTTTTGAGTTTATAATTCTAAAGGGGCGTGCACTATAAAATGTTATGTGGGGTGCCCTATAAAATATTTTGGAAGAAAATAGGTTTTTTGGAAGCAAATTGATAAGTATAAAGGGGCATAGCAATATAAGCAAACAAAAACTGCCCCCTCTCCGATCAGCACCAAAATTAAATATGCTGTTACCATCAATGAGAAACTCACTCTCCTAAAAAAAATAAAAATCGCTATTGGAGTAGAGTAAGTATGAGGGCGAAAAGATAAATCAAAAAACTCGTTTATCTTAAAAACCGCTTAACCGATTTGAATGGGTTAAATATGTTATAAGTGTCCACCATAGAATACAGAAAAATATTTTGCACATTTTTGCCCAATTCTTAGGCCCAAAAAATATTATTAAAATTTTCAAATAATTTTTTCGAAGTGTAAAATCAATTTCAACTCTTATAGTTTTTTTGCTGGTTGTTTCCCTAAGATGTCCTTGACGATGTATTTTTTGCGTGTCATCGGGAATCATCTTCATAGTGAATACCAATAAAATATGTGAATAGTTTTACAAATATATTTTATAATATTGAGCGCACTGAAACAACTCACACAGAATTGACGAAAATTTCCCCTTTTCCCCTTTTAAGTTTACAGTGTGCCTAACATGTATAAAATATTAATGAAAATACTAATTTAACGTTTAATTATTTTTTTTACCTGTCGTACACTTGAGGATGTGTTTGCAAAAATTAAATGTTTGTTTGGGACCCTTTATGAAAAATCCACAAAAAACTGTCGGTGTCGCAAAAGGCTAACACCGTAAAAGAATTATTTGAAACCCTCAATAATTTTTTTTGGGCCAAAGAATTGGAAATAAAAATGTGAAAAAATTCTTTTTGAATTGTGCTGTGGACACTTTCAACTTATATTAAGCCCATCCAAATCGGTTAAGCGGTTCTTAAGACAAACGAGTTGTTTGATTTATCTTTCTCCTCATTACTCTACCAATAGCGATTAGAAGACTAAGAATTTAGGAGAGTGAGTTTCCCCATTGATGGTAACAGCATATTTAATTTTGGTGCTTATCGGAGTGGAGGAAGTTTTTGATTAAAAATCGAAGCAATTTTTTTTTCGCAATTCTCAATGGCCATCTTACAATGAAACACAGTGAGCATGTTCCACCGATTTTCCTACTTTTGAAATCTCATATTTTTGACCTTGGACGTGGAATTTTAAAAGTCCCTGTCTAAGTGCTCATTTCACTACAAATTGAAACCACTTTCTAAGTTTCAGGCCGAGCAGGCTGATGTTGTATATAAAATCAGTCACAAATTCTGAGTCACAAATTCTGACTTGAATAGTAAGGTGCTTCTTACTCCAGTTTATACACAAGTAAAAATCATGATAAATGCCCTTCAAAGTATGCTACATTAACAAATATTATTAATTCAGGAAACAATTTATTTTATATTTGTCCTAATACTAAGCTATTTTTGTGTACCCTTGCTGCTCCAACAATCCGACTGAATGTACAGTGTGGGTTACGTATAACGCTGAATTTAAGACTGTGAATTATCTCGTACAAAATATAAATTTTAAAGGAAATAAATATAACTTTGCATTTTTAAAGCATTCATGATATTTTTTTGTGTATAAACAGGGTAACTGTTCGACACATGAGACCTGATATTCAAGTAGGCCTGCATTTTTCCATGAAATTCTATGAATTTGACAAGCTATTTAAATTTATACATAACAAAAAGCAGGACTATTAAAATAGTGTGAAGGCAGCCTAAGCCATTTCACGTATAGGAAGTTCATGTTATAATAGTTTCTCAGCATAAAAATGGCTCCATTTTTAATTCATGACCAACTTTATTACGTTTTATTGAATTGAGTTGCCGCGGCTAAGCCACCCACCCATTCCTCGCCTCCACACGCTGGACATACACAAAAAACACTCTTTTAGGCTGATCTTATCAGCTCAGCAATTGTCTGTCGCTTTTTTTTTTGGGTGCCTTCTGGCGTTTCCTTTTGCTTTTGTTTGGTGTCTTCATTTTCCTGAGCCCCCATCAAAACGAAAAAAAAAAAATAAAACACAAAAATACGAATGATAAGCGACACGCAAGGGCGACACTTTCATGTACAGTTGTGACCGCCATCAATAGTGTTAACCTATGTGTAGGTGTATGGGTGTGTGTAATATAAAAAGTAATTATTTCTTATGCAATATGGACGTCAGTGTTCAGGATAAGCATCTGGCAACAGCATTTTATTGCAGGCATTGTTTTTAATTGTTTGTCGTGGCAGGGTTGCCAGGTTTCTTTTTCGCAATAGTAGCTCCAGCTGCAATATAGATTGTAATCTTAATTGCATTTAGAGTGCCCTGCATTGTAGGTTAATAATCATAAATGTTATGGTAATAGTTATGAGTGGCGGGGGGAGTAGCGGGATGCCAAGATATTTAGTGTCGTTTTGTTGTGGTTGTGGCAACAATGTGTGCGGTCTGTCGATGGAATGCTTTAAATTTAATGTGGTGACACTCGACGCCCAAGTTGACATTGCTGCTCAGGTGCAATTAGACAAATTGATATGACAACATAAATGGAAAAGTTGGGGTACAGTTTGCTCGGATGGGAAAAGGTAAGCACACAATTTTATTGAAAATTCAACCAAAGAGCAGAGAACATTAAATTAAACTCAAGCCTGCAAACTGGAACCGATGGTTCGCATAACCCAAGATCGAATCGATCACCTGGTCTTTACTTGAGAACCAAACCCAACAGCCTCGAAATGGATGGGTAAAATTTCAGTCCCTGCTAAATTCTGTATTGCTTTCACCTTACTTATGGCCTTGGTTAGCATAGATTGAGGTTGACCTGACCACTTCTCATATAAACTTCAATTGCTCCCTCTCCCCTCACCAAATAGCTAGTTCTTGTGGTCTGCCAACACGCTATTTGGTCATATCTCGCTCCATGGCGTTTGAAAGACGTGTAAAGGAGACAGATAGCATTTTTATGCTTTCACTCCCTCTCTCTTTCTCCCTGCCTCTCCCCTACTTTTATACAAAGGCGCTTGCTCGGCTCATATACTTTACAAATCTTGATAAGTTAATAGCAAAAGCAGCAGCAGCAGCAACAGCAGCAGAAGATGTGACAGTAGAAGGGGACGAAGTAAAAACCAAAGACATGTTTTGGCCAGTTGCCTGACAGCGGGGGAGAGTGAGAAAGTGAGAAAGGGAATTTTGGCCCATTAAAGCCAAAAAGTCTCATAAAAATAACAGCGGGACAACCGCAACAACAAACAAGTTTTTCGCTTGAATTTTTGTTTTCATTTTTTGACAAAGTTTTTCGCAGCGTGCGTTAATTTAGGTGAAATCAATAAAAACGAGGGGCCAGGCGCAGAGAGTTAAATTAATGAATTTAGGTGGAAATGTTGTTGTGAAGTTGACTCACCAGAACAAAAGAACTATAAAAATTAACGAGCTGCAAGTAATGTAGCATACTTTCTGGCATAAAATGCGCTCTGCTGCCTTCTGGCTGTGGGAGTGTGTTGTATTATAATGTCATTATCATTTTTATTATTGCATTTTAAATGCATTCGCTACTCTTTAATGCCTTCTTTTTCATAATTTTTAATGCCCAGCTGCTGGCAAAGTAGAAAGAGAGAGAGAGAGGAAAGATCACAGCTCATTAAACAGAATATTCTGAGGAAAATGTCTTTTGGTGTAGACATGATTAATGTTGTGCACGTATGTGTGGGTGAGTATGAAGTGCCGCCTGTCTGTGAGTGGCTGCTCCAATGAAGTCGCCTCAAAGCCATGTGCATGATTTTCAAAGCTTTTGGCTGGCTGCTAGCTGCATTTAAAGTAGCTCAATATAAATTTACCAAAGTAAAGTTAGGTCAATCACACAAAAACACGCAAGGCGAAAGGCAGTTGGTAGCTTACAACTGCCAAGTAAAGAAGAGTTAACAGCACAGTTGGCTTAATTTCGATTAACAATGCTACAAAAGCTAGAGAATTTTAATTGGCCCACTGCATGAAAACTTTAAAATACAAATTAGACTTACAAATTTTACAAAATATATAAATACTCGAACTATTTTTAAATTGGATGCAAACAGGTTTTGAACCACACGGAAATACTGAACCAAAACAGAGAAAACGATTTGGCGATTAATTTCGTTTAAGAGGTTGTTGATGATTTAAAATAATATATTTGTAAGCGGTCTATCTCTGATGAACATATCGACCCTTTCGCGCTTTTTTCAAAGAAATTATTACTTATTATCTGGTAAGATTATAAAGCGATAATCGTTACGATTAGGTCGATACAAAAGAATCAATTTTATCGTATGAGCCAATCCTGTGGTTTTTTTATTGGCTGCAGGCTTATAACTGCGATGTTAAGCTGATATATGATTCCGTCCCTAGCAAAATTGAATCTTTTGAAATCGAAATATTTGGGCACCTAGTAAATGGTCCATCATTATTCGCACAGCACATCGGATTGGGGCATAACGACAGAGTTAAATTTTCCCGATAACAAAAATAGTTACAAGTTAAGTTAAATAAGTTAATAATTGTTGCACATCTGAAATTTGGTAGTGATGTTGCCAGCCACCGCATCAAATAGTAATCGCTCTCCTGTAAAATTTGGTTTCTTTTATATTTTTTTAAAAGACTATATAAAAATAAAAAAAAGATACGTCTTTTTCTCCTGTAAATTTTGGTTTCTCTCCAACATCACACAGATCGGACATCTATATCTATACTCATAGAAAAATATTGGACTTAAAATGAATAAAAAAAAAATAAAAATAAGCAGCTATATGAAATAACGTCCAAGGTGATGAAAAAATAATAAATGAAAAAAAAGGCAATTTAAATAAAAATAAAAAAAAAAGAAAAACAAAAAAAAAAAATTTTTATAGAATTTATAAAAAATAAAATACAAATAATAAATAAAAATTATTATAAGAGTAATAAATAAGTGACTTAAAGCAGTGGTGACTCATTGGTGCTATATGAACGCGTCGATCTCAGAGACTATACGGGATAGAGCCACAAATTTTCGCAAGTATGTAGGTGTATACGGTACCCAGATCAAGTTTGTTTTAGATTTGGAAAATTCCCCCTCCTAACCCTTTTAACCACGAAAAACTGTCAGAGTAACAATTTTGTTACTATTCTGAAAAGCACAACAAGATCCGAGCAAAAACACTGATGTACGAAGTATTAAGTGAACCGCCCAATCTTAAAATTTGAAATATATTTATATTATTTTATTTTAAAACAGAGCTCGCAAATAACTGTTGACCGTTTTTCGTTGTCCAAAAATAACTGTTCTATACGGGCCCTTTGAGCAAAGAGTCAGAGAGGAACCGTTCACCTCGTCTCTTGAATATATCAGTCTGTGCTCAGAAAAACCAATTTTATTGTTGCCCTTCGCTGTGCTCATTCTGAATCGTTTGAGCGCGAGCGAAGAAAATAAAAAGTCATTTGCATTTGTATGCGTGTGTGTGTGCGATTAAGGCGTTCGTTTGGGCTTCTGAGCCACTCAAGCAAACACACAAAAAACAAAAGAGCGTGCTGAGCATTTCATTTTTTATGCTCATCTGCTAACTGTTATTGTTCGAGCGCTCAGTCGGATCGCTCTCTGTAAGTTGTTATTGAATGAGCACAACTAGAATAGCTCAACTGAGAACAGTCAACTGAAAACCAAAACAAATCGAAAGGAGGTGTTCTGCTCAGAGAGAGAGGCAAGCGTGCATGTTTTTTTCGGTTATGTTCGTGCGCAGACCGCAAAGGGGTAAACGGTTAACAGTT
>JAEIFU010003923.1:0-22272 GCA_018904235.1 Lordiphosa stackelbergi | reverse complement strand
GCAAAGTTCTCGATTTTCTGAGCGATTGGCTTACTCTTTACCTGTCCACAATTCCCAACTATTAAAATCTTAATGATTATCTCAACTAATAAAGAGTTTAAAAATTCGCAATATTTTTGACCCGGTGGGCTTTTTCTATTTACCCGTCGACAATTATCAACTATTAAATCTTCATAATAATCAAAAGTTATTAAAAATTTTGGGAATTTTTCTGGATTTTTTTGACCGTTTGCCCTTTTTATCTTTATCTTATCTGTTATTCAGGGCGAAAACAGATGGAACATATTAAAGGACTTAAAAATCCGCCCAGCCGTTCATGAGATATAAGTGGTGTAGGTATCAAATTTTGAGATTTATTACGAGCCGATTGCCCTAAGCGCCCTATTTACCCGACCATTATAAACTCTCAAATCTTGATGACAATATAAACAGGGCCTTAAAAAAGGCCTGGTGCCACCAAAACACACCACTTCTTGCTAAAGCAACATCAGGGTAAGCATGTTTCATCATATCCGCATCACAGAACTTAATCGCGTACCTCTTGCCGTCTTGCACCACTCACAGAAACAGGTCTCGGTGCTCGGAGACAACTGACCAGCCACTCGTTCGGATTGCACTCGTTAGCTAAGAACGGTCTATACCGAGTCCAGTCGGTGCGTGCAAGCTCCGAAGTACAGTCGCGGAGGACGAAAATCAGTCCTGTTACCCCGTAAATGTTTCACATCAATAACTACAGTCCGGTTCTTTTTACTTCAAAAATATAACTCGTTCAACTAACAGTACACTAAATATATTTCAGACAAAGTTGAAAACTGGAAAATATTCAGAACCGTAAATCTATTAGGTGAGTTTATACAAACAAAGGTCTGGCTTATTTCTATGTCCAATCTTCAGTTAGAAATGGGGGTAAATGTCTAGTACCGGCGGACTGCTCAGAAAATTCCAAAAAAATTTTCCTCGATGGACCGGGAATTATGAAGAATTTTTCATGCAGAAAAAAGCGGGGGTCATCCATGCTCTCTTAAACAAAAGATAAAAAAGTTGAATTTTAACGATCGCGAATGGCGTCTAAAGTTTTTGTAAATAACTCATACGCAGTTTTGCCTATTATCATATAATTTTTTTCATTTATAAACAGTCGACGATGATTTTTTTATAAACTATTCAAATTTGTAAATGTTTTATTTCCACAAATATAGATCCCCTTTTTGAATTTTAAACAATTACAGCAATTGAAATGAACTAAAAACTTTGTTTGTAAAAATTTGTATTTGGTGAACGTGTCGTATGATTAATATTTTTTTAAAACTTTGAGACCCTGTCGCGCCCAATTAAAATTAAAATAAATTTTTTTAATTTTCAAAATTATTAATTATACAACAGATATTAGCTTTGGGAATGCTGAGACCTCCTTTTTTCCATTTTGCCAGTTTGGAGACCGCTCTAATGTGCTTATATAAAGGGTGATTTTTTAACAGCTTTCGGACTTAATTTAAAAAAAATACATAAAATTCAGAAAAATGTATGAAATCTTAACTTGAGTCGCGCCCTGCAGTGAAATTGTCAACAAGTAGCATAAAAATACTGTCATACACCCAGTTGAAATAAGTGTAGAATTAAACTGGTAGCAAAATTGCCGGGTGAGTTGGGCAACAACAAACATTAACTTCCGAAGAAATTTTCGTTCGAAATACTAATTTGAGGTAGTTGCAATGAAATGGTAATTGAGCTGGTTGCAAACGAATCGGTAATGAGTAAGTTGACCGCCAGATGTCGATAAGCTTTCACTATACTGGGCAGCGATATAAACAGACTCACATAAGGAACACCCAAGGGTCAACTGGTATTTATCTGCTTGAAAATGGCTGCTGCCGGGGACAATTGTCACATTCCTCTGACATGTCTGTGTAAAATGGACGACTTCAATACATGGATTTGGATAGGAAGTGCAACCAGTTGCAAGTTTTTAGCGACCGATACATTTCTGGTTGTAAACTAAACACTATTCCAGCAGGGCGGCTGTGCCTCGAATGGTTCAACGCTGGGTCTAATTTTGGCATACTCATCCAACATATCGGTTGATATGTTACGAATAAATCCTTCTTTATTAGCTTCCAGTACATAAGCCTTAACATAGCCCCACAAAAAATAGTCTAAAGGCATTATTTCGCACGATCTAGGCAGCCAATTGACCGGCCCAAACGTGAAATAAACTGTTCACCGAACTCGCCTCTTAATTGAAAAATTGTTTCGCGTGCTGTGTGGCATGTGGCACCGTCTTGTTGAAACCACATGTCAGCGAAGTCCAGCTCTTTCATTTTGGGCAAAACAAATTTGTAATCATCGCACTATAGCGCTCTCCATTCACAGTAAAATTCAGTTTATACACGTCTTTCCGGCTCTCGAAAGGTGTTTTACCCAATTTTGTTCAATTTATACTATTATTATTAATAAATGGCTGCCATATAACCGATCGGGCCGACTAGCATGAATTTTGCTGATTTTGATTATGTAATAAATGCAATATTTACAGAAGCTAATCTTTAAACACAACTTTAATTGGGTTTATATTTTTAATCATTAAATTAAGAATCTAAATGTAACCGATATTTATTCTCAATATGGGATCTATCGGATCGGTATCGTCAGTATTATCTTCATCACAAAGAGGTTTCCATACTACAACTTAATGTAAGAGTGCAAGTCGGAAGAGGTATCTTTTTATTTTGTGCCTTTCTTTTTTTAAACATATAGAGTCAGTGGATCGCGAGGTCCATAGGTGAATAAAAACGTCGTGGTATTATTCTGACAACTGCTTTTTCTTGCATGCGTTCTTCAATCAATATTTTATGCTCAAACTCGAAGTGGTCTGAAAAAATCGTGATTTCACGGGTTCGTGAAAATTTGGGAAAACCCCAATTAGACTATCGTATAGAGGACACTTTAATGAACAATATTGCATTAACAGTTACGACAATCCACAACAATCCACCAAATTTTTACTCCACGAAACAGAATTATTTAGAGGTTAAGCTCGCCTAAAACAACACACAACAAAAACACATAAAAGAGAGGACAAAGCACATATATAGAACAAACTGAATCGAAATTGCATTAAACATACCTGGAAACATTATTTTCCATAGTTTACTTCAATTGTTTAATCAATTTTCGTTTATTTTGAAGGCAATAAACTTAGACAAAATTTTGCACAACAAAAGCCACGTGCGGAGTTAAATGAATGGTTGACTTTCAGGGCTTCGCAAAAATTTTTAGGCTGCATTTCATAACAAAATTTTTGATTCTATGACCGCTGGGATATACTCTTTAAAAATAAATCAATTTTTTCCACAAATCCAACTTTTTTTTTGCACTTTATGCCAAAAAAAAAATCGACTTTGGGACCATTGTGCTATTGGGTTGCCCAAAAAGTAATTGCGGATTTTTCATATAGTCGGCGTTTATAATTTTTTTAACTGCTTGTGACTCTGTAATTGCATTCTTTCTTTTGTCAGTTATTAGCTGTCACTATTAGCTTGCTTTAGAAAAAAAGTGCGCGTAATTTTGTTTACATTTGTTTGATTGGCGCCCTTTTTAATATGGAGTCCACAAAAGAGCATTTTCGTCATATTTTACTTTATTATTTCCGTAAAGGAAAAAGCGCAGAGAGAGTTGCTAAAAAGTTACGTGATGTGTATGGTGATAAAGCCTTAAAAGAAAGACAGTGTCAAAATTGGTTTCGCAAATTCCGTTCTGGAGATTTTTCACTTAAAGATGAGCCACGTTCAGGTCGGCCAAATGAAGTTGATGATGACCAAATCAAAGCATTAATCGAATTGGATCGTCATGTAACTGAGCGTGAGATAGGAGAGAAGTTAAATATACCAAAATCAACCGTTCATTATCACATACAAAGTCTTGGACTGGTGAAAAAGCTTGATATTTGGGTACCACATGAATTGAAAGAAATTCATTTAACAAACCGAATCAACGTTTGTGATATGCATCTTAAACGCAATGAATTCGATCCATTTTAAAGCGAATCATAACTGGAGATGAAAAATGGATTGTTTACAATAACGTTAATCGAAAACGATCATGGTCCAAGCATGGTGAACCAGCTCAAACCACTTCAAAGGCTGATATCCACCAAAAGAAGGTTATGCTGTCTGTTTGGTGGGATTGGAAGGGTGTGGTATATTTTGAGCTGCTTCCAAGGAACCAAACGATTAATTCGGATGTTTACTGTCAACAACTGGACAAATTGAATGCAGCCATCAACGAGAAACGGCCAGAATTGATCAATCGTAAAGGTGTCATTTTCCATCATGACAACGCCAGACCACACACATCTTTGATGACCCGGCAAAAACTGGGACAGCTTGGCTGGGAAGTTTTGATGCATCCACCATATAGCCCTGACCTTGCACCATCAGACTACCATTTATTTCGATCTTTGCAGAACTCCTTAAATGGTAAAACTTTCGGCAATGATGAGGCTATAAAATCGCACTTGGTTCAGTTTTTTGCAGATAAAGGCCAGAAGTTCTATGAGCGTGGAATACAAAATTTGCCGGGAAGATGGCAAAAGGTTATCGAACAAAATGGAAATTATATATTTGATTAAAGTTCATTCTAAGTTTGATTAAAAATGCATTTACTTTCTTTTGAAAAATCCGCAATTACTTTTTTGGGCAACCCAATATTGGTTTACGGCTTAGTTCACAGCTTAAAACCCAGTTCAGCTTACACCGGGTTTGCAGCTCTGCATTTTTTATTTGACTGCCGGATTTGAAACAAAGAATTTGAAAAATAAACAATAAAATATTTTTCAGTACCCTTAGGATTTATTTTAGACTTTTCGCATTATTTTATTTTGTGACAAAAGAATACGTGGGGTATTATTTATATTTCGGGAATATCACCACTAAGTTTATTTTTGATGTTTGGGAATAAAACAGAAATCATTGGGTGCTTTATCAGGGCTGACCCATCAATTCGATGTTTTGGCTAGCACTGTCATGATGGAGAATGATTCATTTTAGGCCTTGGTTTTGCGAATTACAACTAAGACTTCTATTACACAAATTGTCGTTTACCTCTTAGAACTGATCATCCAAAATTGATGAGGCAACAGGCGACCATTTGCTTCGCGCTGCTTAGTGTGCAAACAACTTTTGTGGGATTTGGCTCGACTTGGAATACCCAAACGGTCGATTGCTTATATACATATATCCAAGATTCGTCACCTGTGACGATCGCATAAACGTCTTTTGAAGCACAGCGATCAAATGTTTTTAGCATGTCTTTGCACCAATGCGAGCCATTTTTTGAGCGATTGTCAAATTATGATGGTTTCCACGGGAACCAACCTCTTTTACGACAAGTTGTTCATGAACCTGCCAGAACACAGACAAAGCCAAAATATTTGCGCATGAAATGCTCAGAAACAAATCCCAAGGCCTTAGAGCCACAATAATTTATGAATGTGGATTGCGATGTGGAAAATGTGACAGAATGGGATAGAGCCCTGAAGGAGGTGCTTGTCATGCTGAACTAATGACATAGGACGCAACGCGAGTTTGTCTCAATCAATTATTTTAGTGAAAAATGGAGTACGGTCACCATTTTTGCTTCATCTCTTATTAATCATAGCTTTCTTAAAAATAAACCTATGTGCGCCACTCCGCAGAACAAAAAAATTACTTATGCCTCTCTGAAAACCTACCACTGCCTTTGACATCTTATACTATCTATCACCTGTTATCATTTGATGGTTAAAAATTCCATAATGATACACTTTGAAAGCCAACTTTGAATTTAAATTCAATCAACTCTGGCAATCTTAAAGGTGATTTAGTTAATCCTTAATCTAAACCTGTATGATCTGTTTGTTCATGGAAGAAATTAAAGAATATGTAAGGCTAACGTTTAACAAACCAAGTCAAAACAAATAAAATAATAAACAAATAAATAAAAACACAAATAAACATTTGGACTAAAATAATAAACTATATTTCAATGTTTTCTTAGAAAAGCGTTTTTGTTATAAAGGGTGATTTTTATTCTATTTGGGATTTCGGTGTACATTTTGAGACACCTCAACCGTGATTTGTAAGATGTGGCAACGCTAAAAATGCTCAGTAAGGTTTGCCATTTCACCATGAATCATTCAAATTTATATTCTCAAAATTTCTGCTCTGTGATAAATCAAAAATTCCAAAAATTTTCTCCGCCGACGAAGCGCATTTTTGGCTCAATTGATACGTCAACAAACAAAGTTGCCGAACTTGGTCTAAAAAACAGACAGAGGCAGTTGAAGAGCTGCCAGTGCACCCATTTTTCAGGCGGCAACATTGGACCGTTATTTGTCAAAAATAATGAAAATCCAACGTAGTCAATAGAGCAAAGTAACGTGCAATAATTATCGAATTCTTTTTCGCCCAAAATGGAAAACCTGGACTTGGTTGACATGTGGTTTCAACAAGACGGTGCCATATGCCACACTACATGTCACGTATTCGACCAATCCATTGGCCGGTAAGATCTGCCATTGGAGAGATATCGGCCGAAATACTTGAAAAAGTATGTCAAATATGGAACTTACGGATGAACAATCTCATGCACATTTACATGAAGAAAGAACATGAAGAAGAATCTTTAAAAAAGATTGAGGAATTGTCCGCTATGATCACAATGTCATCTGCGTACATTAATAACCCAATGTTTGTGTTTTCGATATACACACCACCTCCTATGTGTTTGATAAGAAAAATCACATGTTAGAAGTGTGATAAGAAATAATTATGAAATAAATAAAGTGTTCGTGCAGATCATGTAATAGCAACGGTGACTTAAGATAAATGTATATTTTGTGGATAAACTGTATTATTTTCGTGGATACACCTTTTCGTTGAAGCTTGTATACACAGAAAAAAAGATCAAATATCAGCCCTATCTTTAATAATATCGAAAAATTATCAATTTTTCATATCAAAGTGAAACTATTTCTACCTAAACTTATGGACGCTATAATATCACCTTGATATTGTTTTCAGATGAAGGCCGATTTGATACTGAAAATACCCGTATGATACTAAATATCGTGATCTATTTTTTCTGTGTAGGAAAAGTTTGCAAGTTACTCGATCAAAGGCAGCCTTAAAGCCTACAAAATAAGCATAAACTTTTCTTGTTTCCCAAAGTTTGATTTAGCCGGCTCGAGGTCATAAATCAATAGTATCAACACAAATCAGCAGAGATTAATTATAACATTTTGGAATTGCAATGGTATGTCCGTACAGCACTGATTTGAAAATCACCACAATTGTCTCATCAGTGGACTTGATGCATTTTCACGCTTCAACAACCTGCAAACGTCCTTTTTACAAAACTTGTACTAGCCAATAAACACTTGGGGATTCCAATAGAGAAAAGTTCCAGCCCTATTTTTCAAATTTAATGCGGACTATAGAGGCTTAGTATACTATGTTGTCAGCCATTGAGTATAAACGGCGGAAGCCTGCTTTGTAGAAATGTGTTCAATTTATCAATCCACTTTGTTAGTCTCGTTGACTATACTCATTTGTAGCTTCGCGCGCAGTTCATAAAGGAAATACCTCGGTAGTTTATCGGTTCATTGATATCTCCTTTTTTATTTTATTGGTTATGTTTTCCAAACAGTTACAATCAAACTCTCTATTATATATAATACCAATTTGTTTAAATATTTCATTGGGGGCATTTTTGTAAAATTCATACGGTACTTTGTCTTCTCCAAGAGCTTTGTTGGATTTGGCTTTGTTTACTTCTGCCAATAGTTCCTCCATTGTTTACACTGCTCCTAAGTCTGGATACGCGATATATATCGGTAAATGGTCCATGCGGATGGTCCAACTTCGGAGGATTCTTTCCAGCATTGCTGTTGTCTTCCAGTAGGTTGTCGAAATATCGATATCGAATACATTTTGACGATATTTTTATGAATACTTTTTTTGGTTCTTGGACAAAAGGGAAGGTTTCTTAAGGGATTGATATTTGTGGCATCAGTAATATTAGTAATAAAGAGAATGCCTTCAGAAAACCCCATTGGGCGAAGCCAAAATAACAAAATTATCAACAAGGAGTTTCGTCAATAAGTCTTGAATCGTAGCTGGACTTTTGACCACAGGAAAAAGTCCAGTGCTGTAGTGTATCACATGATCTAGGCGGCTCACCGAAATGATTTCTCAATAAACTCACTGTTTCGCGGGCTGTGTGTCACGTAGCACCGTCCTGCTGGAACCAATTGTATCATCAAGGGCTTCATTCTTCATAGGGCTTGCCTTTAACAGTTATGTTCTGTCCGGCCTCATTTTTAAAGGAATGCCGAAAGGACCGATAATTCCAGTAGTCCATAAACCACAACCAACAGTGCATTTTTGTGGATGTATCGGTAGTTGGAGAGTCTCTTTAAGTCGCCAATCAGCTCAAATGCGACAATTTTGCCAGACAATTTGACAGAAATGTGCCTCGTCACGGAACAAAATTTTGCGCGAAAACAGCGGATCTTCATTGAGCTGTTGTCGAAGACGTTATTGCGGTGTGAGTCTTTTCATGATGATTTGTCAAACAATCCAGAATTTCACCAATGGCGCGTCATAACAAAAAAAGAATATTGAAAAAATAACCTCTTATTACATCACCCTTTATTTTAGCACTTATTTTTGGACTGACTCATCTAGTTTCTTTGACTATCCTCCACCAGTCTTTGCTTAATGAAGATAATGCGCGCTTCAAGGTATACATCACAGACTGTCTCGAATACCAAATCTCACATCTCTCTCATAACTCCAAAAACACTTTTCCTATACCCTTGTTTCACTGGCACATTCTAGAGGCCATTCTCAGGATGATCTAAATGACCTCATTCTTTCTGTGCTGATTGAATATTAATTCGTTCTCTATAAAAATGCTTTCGAGTTTTTTGGAGATTTTCTACTTGAGACCTTAGTAATATTTAAGTCCAAACATTTATACTTATAAAAGTGAAAGTATGTTTGTTTGTACGGTATGTCCTTTTAGGCGTCTACACCGCTGAACCGTTTTTCACAAAATTTTCACAGTATGTTCATGGCGATCAGGAAAGAGTCGTAGGCTATTTCTAAAGTCTGTCAATGGTCCAAACAACCGCGAAATTTGTAAAATTATTATAAGAGTATTTATGAAAGCGCTTTCACGCACAAATGGCTGAAAGGATTCGGATGAAACTTGGCACACAGATAGTTGTTAACCTATAGTTGAACATAGGTTGTATAGCTTTTATGTAAATGGTCAAAAAACCGCGAAAAGTGCAAAATTTTAATGGGACCTAAGATTATTTTGAATGCCGGATAAATGGTAATTGAGGACGCATATATTAGTAGTGTAGACCAAAATAAGAGGTATAGATTAAAGAGACCAAAATATATGGCGAAACTTGCAAATTACGGTCCAAGAAATCTAGAAATTTCATAAATTCAAATTTTTGTTTAGATTAATATAAAGATGGGTAAACCGACGGGTCAATAGGAGGAGTAGATCAAATGGTCAAGAAAAAATGGCGAAATTCGCAAAATTTTTAAAGGATCTAAGAATTTTGAAGATTGGATGGATGGCAATTGAAGACTCGTATATAAGAGGTGTAGACCAAGAACCGCGGAATTCGACAAACTTTAATTTGAGTATTTTCAAAAGCTCAGGCGTCGGCAATTGAAAAGTGTAGATTGAACGCACCAAAATATTCGGGGGTGTCACAGAAATCTCTAGAGATTTTGACCTCGGATGGTTTGCAACTCGCTCGAAAAATCCGTCGGTGTCCCATAACTTCAAGAGATTTCATTTTCTTATTTGAAAATGTAGTTAGAACAGAAACTGTTCCAATTAAAGTTCCATCGCTAAAAACAGGGCTGCATCTCTCCCAAAAAATTTCCCTAATTTTAGTTATGGGTTAATTTGATGTTCAACTGAAATTTTTTCATTGTGTTAAATGTTTTTAAATGATGCATTTTTAAATTATAGTTAAAAATTTAAATATTTGTTTCAACTTGTTCTTAAAATTGGAATTAAAAGGGGAAATACTTAGATATTTTTCATTGGACGCCAAAATTAGGTAAGAAATGCTCGCGTGTGAAGTGTTAGAGGGAGGACGATGGGCACGCGACACGAGCCTCAACGGAACTCCGTGTACCGAGTAACGGATACAAATATCTCGGCCAACAGTCACCATAACATGTATTCACACTATAGCAAAGTTGCGAGATTCCAAAGCCGCTATAAACAGCACGTGGAAAACGCTTTTTAGCAAAAAAAAAAGCGCCAGAACAAATACGAATGTTTCAAGCCACGGCAAAATCAATAATGTGCTACAGAGCGGAAGTCGGGGTTACACCAAATTTGAAGAAGTTGAAAAACTTTGAGGTATTTTGTAAAAAGAGCATTCTATCTTCCTCGAACACTCCCCATACGCAATACATCTGGAGACAGGTCTATCGGGCTTTATGAGTACACACTAAGCGGCACTTTCGATACGTGAGCAAAGTCCTATCACTACCACGGCACCGACTATCCTTATGGCGGCAAACTTTCTGTTGGAAACCAAGTCGCAATGTATTCATGTATGGGAAAACCTATCGCAGGATTATAGTATTGACTTGGATATAAGCAGCCCTTCATCGTGGAACGCAGCGCAAAGAGTCTTGCTTCTGGCAATGTATAATAAAACCCGAACAAATTTTGAAATGTCAGCACGCCAAAGCCTAACTCGGTACAGCTATAGACAATTGAACCTGAATCTCAAGGAGCTTAACCACTTCCAAGACCAGTATGACACAGCCACGATCTCAGCGATTTTCAAGGCCAGAACGGAGATGATAAGCCTGAACTATACCCCATACAGGCATAACACAACTGAGATATGCGTCTCTGAACCTTGGAGAACGGGAAGATGTCTCCACTTTTGCGCAAAATGTCCTATTTTCCGGGAGCACCGACTGCTTGAATGGAACAAATCAGCTCTAAAAAACGAGGAGATCCAACTTGTATTCAATGGCCAGGACTGGCACAACGCTTACAGAACTATCATAATAAGCGGGGACTTTTAGATAAAAGGGCGCTGGCTGGTTTTCCTCTGGAAGATCCACTATCTCGCGACGAGCGGGGCAGGTGGGTGTCTTACGAAAACTCAAATTAGCGAACTTATACCTATACCCTATGTATCTTTATGTAATATATTTTATAATTTATATATATACCGTACTATATAATCATCTTAATTTATGTAATAGGCAGACGGCTTTAGGCCAACCTAAATGTTCTTTTGTATTGTTACTCGAATGAATTTAAAAATGGATAGATAAACCAAATAAAAGAACTACTACTACTACTAACTAATAAAATAATTTATTCTTTTTATGCAACCTATCCAGAAAAATAATTTTGTTTTCAGCCAAAATTAGTTTTGCTTGTCAAAATTGTTTGGGTGGTGAATTTTGCTAAGTCTCCTAACAAAACACGAGAGATTTGAAACCAACCGAAAGAGATTTCTGTGACACCGAGAATTGGTTTTGGGTTGGAATTTGGTTGGAAGAGATTTCTGTGACACCTCCGATTATGAAATTTTAAATTTTATCAGAAGACCTAAGATTATCATTAAGTTTTGATAGATGGCAATAGTAGACGAGTAAGTATAGAAGGAGTAGAATTAACGGTCCAACGGTAAATAAAAGTTGTAGATCAAACGGTCAAACAAATCGCGAAATTTCCAAAATTTTCATTGGACCTAAGATTATTATGTAGACCACAAACCGCGTAATTTTCAAAATTTCCATTCGTGTGTTTTCGAAAGATTAAACAGTTCACAATATTGCACAGTTTGGAAATGTCAGTGTAGGGTAAATACGGGGTGTAGATCAAACAATTAAACAGTTTAAAAAAATCGCAAAATTTTGAAAATTTTCTTATTCCGAACTATCCCAAAAATCGCAAAATTTATAAAATTGTATAATGAGTTGAGATAATCATAAAGATTTGATAGGTGTCGGTCAATCGGTTTAAAAATATTAGAAATTTGCAACAATTCTTATATGAGTCAATGAGATGTGTTAATCAAACAGACCAAACAATCGCAAAATTTGCAAAATTTTATAATGATTTTAGATTATCATGAAGACGGGTAAATAGACGGATGGTGAAGATCGATAGATGGCAATTGTCAAGTAAGCTTCACTTCTTCGATTTGTGTTTAAAATTTTAAAGGCGACGTAGCAACGCATGCCGGGTACCTCTAGTAATAATTAAAATTTAAATCGTTTAGTTCAATTTCCGTGTTTAGCTAGCTCAAAGTCAGGGCTATTTTGAAAAGATGTCCCGACCAAGTTTCCTCAAAAGCAAATTTGATATTCAATAAAATATAAAAAGTTCTTCACTCTTTTTCAGCTACACACACACACACAGGTAAGCCCAAGCCTTCGTGTGCGGTTAATGCCAACCATAATTGAGCCATTTCCGGTTGCCATTCTCCCCCTTGTAATGAATAACTATTTCATGAAAGAAGGTCAAGGTCATTTAAATTCAATTATTATTAAAAGCCATTAAAAAGCTTAATACAAATTTATAATTTTGCAAATAAATAAAGACATTTCTGTTGCTTAAATTGTGTCTTTGGACATGCCAGAAAATATACGTTTTCTCGTCTCATGACTTTGACACCGCTCCCCATCCTGCAAATGTAGCTTCAGCCAACTGTGCACAAGTCCCCGACAGGTGACAGTAGACACAGGTCTAGGGCACCATTCTAGCTGTCTAACTGGGTAAATTGTATGTCAAACTGACATTTTCGATTTGGGTTGTAGTCGGAGGAACAATGACGGACAGCAGCAGGAGCAACATCAACCAAATGAGACTGGCCGAAATCATTGAAAGAATTGACACTGCCTGTCTTCACCTGTCCAGCTCCACTGCAATGATATGACTTTTCGTCCCATGTAGACATCAAACAATTACACATGCCTTCGAATTTTTAATGGGCAATTGCGAATGCTAAATGTAGAATGTAGAATGGGGAATGGCTAATGGCTAATGGGGAATGGTAATGGGCCTCTCTATTCTGTTGAGTCATAAATGATTCCATTTTGTTTCTAATTGAGTGAGTACTTAATAGAAGGAACGTTGTATATTTATACAGAGTGTTGTGCAAACAAATGTGAACGAAATGTAGCATAAAGACGAAGCTGGCATACCCTTAGCAACGACGCCCCCTCCTTGCGGCCATGACAACAAACTTTTGAAAAGGGTACAACGGGAATTGTAGATGCGGGTTCATTGGACTGACATTGATGCGACAGCCAGGCAGGCAGTCGACAACGTATAAATATTTTATTTAGCATTGTGTGACCGCATGCATAAAAATAAAATGTATTTTTAAGTAGTTGCAACCGCACAGAAAATCAATCAACTGCAAATGGACGTGTCAAAAATCAGCAGATGTGAAATATATACACAGTTCAAAAATAATGTATCTGAAGCGTGATACTATACTATAATTTGATATGAACTGGAACTCAATAAACTGAACAGAATCAATAACATAACCCTTAGCATATATTTTCATACATCAAAGACAGAAAAAAATGAAGCAGAACCGGTTTTGGTCTACGCAGCACAGAATTTATTGCTACTATCGAACGAGCACAAAATGCATGAACTGGAAGGCGTATGTGTTCTTTTTATTGTTGTGACGTAGCGTGAGTGAAGAAGTAACGCGTTCGACTGAGGGACTCCAACTAGAAACATTTTGTGTTTGCAACGGATTCTTTTGGGTATGTCTTGTCTTTGCATTTTGTACTTGCAAAGTCAAACGCTTTTACCATTTGCCTGAGCAGCATGTGGGTTGTGTGGAGTCGGAGGGTGCGCAGGTGGGAAGAGGGGTTGAGTGACTCTACAGTGATTAAACAATGACTTGACAGTGTCTTGACAGCGACTTGACAGTGTCTTGACAGTGTCTTGACAATGTCTTGACAGTGACTTCACAGTGACTTAGCAGTAGCTTCACAGTGACTCCACAGTGACCTAACTGTAACTTAACTGTGACTTAGCTGTGACTTAACTGTGACTTAAAAGTGACTTGAGAGGGACTTGACAGTGACTTGACAGTGACTTAACTGTGACTAAACAGTGACTTTAGAGTGTCTTGACAATGTCTTGACAGTGACTTCACAGTGACTTAGCAGTGACTTGATATCAGTTAAATTTACAATAAGACTTATCGTTGTAAAGGACTTCGCTCGTACCGGGCGTCCAGTGACATCCACTCGTTTTTTTTACTTTGTTTTGCCTAAAAGTATGAAGAAGTAAGAACTAGATCTGCAGACCGGTTTTAAACCGAACCTGCTCGAAACAGGAATTTCGACTTCATATTTACTGCGAACCGAACCTTCAAAAGGTTCTTGAAATTTAAACGAATAAAACCGAATCGGGAATCGATTCATCACTACGATTCATCACACCAATTGTGGGGAATAAAATGCTACTATTGCTTTGCGTAAGGGATACTAAAAATTCGCTATTCTCTTAACGTGTCATCAACACGTTATTCTAACGTTCAGTTATTTAAGTCCTAAGCACTTTGGCGAATATTTGCAAAAAGTTTCATTTTTCAGTTCGTTTTTAAATAGTTATCGAATATTTTAGTGAAGCTCAAATATATGTGGGTAAATCGTGGGCCGAACCCAGGTTCCGCCAAAAGCCTCGAACCTCAAATTTTCGAACTTTTGCCTATCCGTAAATTATGATTCGAACCCCATCTCTTCAAAATAGTTTTGAATTTGCAGCCCTGGTAAGAACTTGTTGGCTTATTTATAACAATGTCGAAAATATTAATCCTTCCCTTAAAATTAATTCTTAAACTCCTTTACTCAAAAAAATAAGCTCACCTTTCGGTAAAGTAAAAACAAAATGTCAAATTAAATAAGTTCTTAAAAAAGTAACAGAATTCTTAAATATATATTTTTGCGTCATTTCAAACCCCTAATGCATTTGAACAGCGGCGGGCAAGCGATGAGCTATTAAATGCCCGACGGTCTCGGCATGCCAAGGACAAAATACAGCCTGCGAGCATTTTTTTCGCGCATGGAGAAATACGAAGTCAGGTCAAAAAACATTCGTCCTGGCTGGGAATAAAAAGACAGTTGCATTTTGTGCAGGGAAGCAAACCGTTTGGGAATTCATGTCTGTTCGAATTTTCAAATTATATTTATACTTTCACATATAAAAGTGTTGTTTTGTTTTTCCGAAAATTACATTTAAATTGCTTTAAAATCTTGTACGGTTTGATTAAATAAAGTGTACCAGTAGTTCGAGCACGAACACACAACCACAATGTTATGCAATATCGAATGAGTAATATGGCCTTATATAAAGTTGGTTTAAAGTGGAAATTTCCACAGACTGCAAAATATACAAAATAATGTACCTAACATTTAAAAGAAATCGTTTCTTATTCTATATAAATAACACAGGCGACAAATTTCAACTTTTTCAAAACTAACTATGTGGAATCGATAGTGCTACCCAAACTGAGTAAATCCCTATCAGCGTTTGGAGCATTTTGTGGAGATTGGCAGCAGCTACACTAGTTTTAGTGATAGCGCAACGCCCGGCGCAGCTGACAGCCGCGAAGTGTCGACATTAAAGATTTTTAAAAAATCTATGTTTTCCGGTAGTATTTCATCAAAATTGAAATTTACCCAATTTAAGACTAAATATTTAACAGTAGCACATTTTTTAACAAGTTGAGATCAAGAAAACATCAATTTTTTAAAAATCTTTGTATAAAAAATTTATTCTGGAAGGCAGCTACACTAAAAGAGGGGCCCAAAACTAAGCCTTTGGTTGGCACACTCACTTCAAAAACTTGGCCAAAATACCGGCTGTACCGAAGTTTATATACCCTTTGAGCATGATATATGCTGCGGATATATGGCTATACGATATATTCACAAAAGTATTTCTCACAGAACTTTGGCCGATCGACAGCTTGCTTAGCCATCCGACTAAAAAACTGAAAAATTGTGCGGTAGTTTAATATAGACCCAAAGCTACATTGACACCAAAAAATTTTTCTGGCTGGCAGACCCAATTTCAGAACTTTGAGGGTCCATACAATATAGTTGTCTGATTCGACCTAGCCAGCGAAAACTGAAAGGTTTTTCTCACTAAAATCATTTTTCAACCGATTTACCTATATCAAAGTTTGGTGTAGCTTAAAACTGTCGGAGGAGATAGCATAGAAACGATGGACGGACAGACGGACAGACGGACGGACGGACAGACGGACAGGCTATAAACAACCAGCGGCCGCGTACTTAGGGTCGGAGATGCTTCCTTCTATGCGTTACAACCCGACAATTCCGATATACATAGTGGTGCTTGGTAGTTTTTTTGACTGTGAGATCTCTTTAAAGGCCGCAGACAACATTGCAGCACTGTTTTTATCAGAAGCTTAACAAAGAACCGAAGCTGATTTTTTATGGAAAGGAACTTTAGAAAGTTATCTTTGTCCTTTTTTTCCATGATGGAATCTGACCAAAGTGTCTTCCGCGCATGTATGTATGCTTCGCATTTGCCTACTAAGGCAAATTGCAATGTGTTTGAGTGTTTGTGAGCTATTTCGTCCCGCTTCCTCTTTTATGCCTTGCCTGCTTTTAATTTAATTTTTCAACTCAAAATCAAAAACGTAGCCCAAAAAAAAACACTTTGATACTGACACATGGCTCGTTTTGCTCAGTTGCTTATGCTCAGATGTTAAGAGCCGAATAAAATGATCCCCATCAAGCTTTTATTTCTCGTTTGTTTCTCTCATCGAAAACCAAGAAATATTAAACACAAGAAAAACAAAATCAAGTGTTTTGTTGGAAGAGTTTCTTAAATTTGTGCCTGCAGCAGAGCAGACTGCGTTGAAAAAATTGGTTGTATGGTCTTTAAAATTATTTGAAAATGACTGCCAATATGTGGGTACATCGATGTTTAAGCGTTCAGGTATTATTAATACAGAGACGATGGTCACACTGTAAATAAATTGGACAACGAGTAGGATTAGACACGCGCTGTAAATAAGATGGATGTAAAAAAATGTCAAACAGACAGGTAGATAAAACCCGTATCGACAAACCGTGAAAAGACGAACCCGTATAGTGACAATGTAAATAGTAAACCGTTTGTAAATAGAAAACCGTGTGTAAATAAATAAAAGCTCGAGAAACCCCTTAGCTTACAACTAACCATATTTTGCGAACAAGAAACTCAAACTTCCAAAAAATGTTAACCACAGAGTTTTAGCTATATTTAGGGCTGTTTTCTGATGTTCCTGTTTTTGCAATTCTAGGTGGAATTACTGACTTTTGCTTTGCTCGTGTTCAAGGCTAACCATCTAGGTGGACTTTGCAGCCATCAACTTCAGACTTATTGATTTCAAAACCAAGTATATGTTAATGCAACTTATTTATTTTTATGTTTAAGCACATATGGTCACACTGACAAATATATGAAAACTCAAAACAACTGCTGCTAAAAATAGTTGAGTCTGATTTGTTAGTAAGTAAACCAAAAATGGAAAATATTGGATGTACCTTTTGTATACAAAACACCTGCAGTCATTGCTGAAGAGACAGATGAGCATACTTATCCCCATAGTTCATTGCTTAAGCTAAGTTAAGACAGGCAAATAATAAGGTCAATACTCTCAAAATAAAATGACCGGCAGAGTTCTAGGTCGATCAGTATAGAATTTATACCGTTTTGTACTTAAAATTTTAAGTATGTTTTGTGCTTAAATTAAGTACGAACCATTCTTGGATCGAAAAACGACTGTTAATGTTATTATAATGAGAACACACGTGTTTGAATCTTACTAACTTAAATTTAAGAATAGATCGTTCTAAGTATAAGTACAAAATTTCATGGATTGAAGACAGAATAGACTTTGCAATACAAATAATTTTGTTGAGGTCGAATCTGTTCTTAAAATTCTCTCCTGGTGTTAACACTTTAGTTATAGAATGAGGGATTTCTAACCTACAGTATAAACATCTTAGTCTTTGGTTAGTTCATTTCCTCTCGATTTTTTCAGCCTCATTTTATATAAAATATAGAGGTTTAGAACGGTTAAGAATTGTATGGGGTTAAACCGAGAACACGTTGTACTTTTTTTAGAAAGTATAATTTTGATTGAAAAATGTTTTTTGATTGACTTTAGATTATATGAGACTTTAATGAAGAATATTTTACACTTTTTTTTAAGTGTCTTAAGACAAGCATTTCGGTATTAAAAAATACTACTTGATATAAGAGTTTTGTACTTAAATCAAGTATTTTCCTACTTCCTGTACTATTGACATCGTTTGTACTTGATTCAAGTACAAAGTTCTTGTTTAAAAAGTCGATAAAGCAGTTGATATTTTTTTCTGTGCAGTTAGAGCGAACTCGCTTGTGTTCCAGCTCCTCCTTCTCCTCCCCCCTTAAATCAAATCAATTATTAACTTATACTACACTGAATACATGTATAGCTCAATCGCATCACTTGTCGGTTAAACCCGTACTCAGCACTGTGTGGGAGTGCATTCGTAATGAGTTTTTTGAAATTCCACCCAGAAGCAGCAGACGTTGGCTGGTCGCCACAAGGATATCGCATGTACAGAAAGTGAAATTGGCGGACCATCCGACAGAGATGTGTTCAGTTAATTGGAGCGCATGATTGATTACACTTTCCATTAATTACGCTCACGCTATTTTCTGTTCATTAACCATGTCCCATTAAAAATTCAAAGATTATTGTAGTCTGGGCAGTAAATAAACGATGCGATGCATTTGCTTCGATTGTCATTAATTGAGTTTTAATTCTGTTCACCATCAATCAGGGAGCAACTACTTAAAATTCCCCACTGGCTCTTTAACACACACACACTTTCCAAGAACTCTCTTACTCTCACTTCTCTAAAAAAAAATACTAAAATACTGCTGCGGCTATTTCAGTGACCGGGACCCGGACTGGGAGCAAAAATACAGAAAAAAAAACAGCACGCCGGGATCTATTTATGGCAAATTCCTTCACCGCAGACATATTTCAAATTCAACACGATCTTACGCATACAAGTGCATTGTGATGGGAGCGCAGACACTTGACTATATCTGGGAATGGGGATGGGGATGGAGTTGGCAAGGGGAATAACCACATAGCGTGAAGAAGTATATAAAAAATGAAAGCGACATGCTCTGCGGCCGTTTGACCGACTTTCCAGTTGTCGAAGTTTTCAATGGGTTGCAAAAAAAATACAAAACGAGTACCAAAAATTTGAAATATTTTTAAAAATAACAAAATACATTAAAGTAAGTAAAATTCAGATTTAGAGACACGAGTAAAATGCTACATTAATTACTTAATAAAGGTAACAGAATTCAATACCCTTAAATGGTTCCTTTTCTCGCATGGTGAAGTTAAGTGTTTGTTGTTTGATTTTGGTATGTGATGGGCGGTTGAAGTAGTTCTTTCGATCCCGCGGCTTGTTTTGCTATGAAATTTGTCAAAACAAAAAGAAAAAACGAAGAAATAAAAACATTGTTTGTTTGCATGTACATTAGAAGCATAATTGAAAAAAGGTAGGAAATCCAAGTGGTGCAAGCACAATAAATTTAATTTATAAAAAGTATAATAACGCGATCCCATAACGGGTGAAAATATATATTTTATGCCAAAATTGGAAAATCACATTTCATACCTATTTCGTATTCAACCTACAAAACCGAGTTTGAAGCCAATCGGAGGAAATATAGTACTTTCCGGCTATATTCCCCGCCATTTTCCAAAATCGGAAAATCACAATTTATTTTAAATAAAAATAGTTTTTTTGCATGAATTCCAAATATGAATTATATCTATGCTTACAAACCAAATTTCAAGTCAATCGGATAAAAATAACATTTTTGCCATACAAACTTTAACGACGCTTTTCCGACTTTTCGGGGTGGAATTTTCAAAAAACCCCGTCTTAATACGCACTTTTACCACTCACAGAAACTGCTGTCCAAATTTCAGCTTTCTGTCTCTCTTACCGTTTAGGCTGCGCGATGATTGCCAATCGGTCAGTCAGTAAATCAGTAAATCAGTGAATCAGGACACTTCTTTTATATTTATAGAGATAGACTTAGAGCTGTTAAATAGTGATTACTAATCGTAATCAGTAGATATTTGACTATTTTGTTTTAAACGCAAAATAAAGATTACATTACGACTAATTTCAGTTTCACACGAGTGAAATCAGTTACTAATTGATTACGATCAGAAATAATTAAAAATATTCGGAATTATTGGCGACTATCAATTCTTTTCAAATGTAATCTAATTGATTACTAGTCGTAATCGCAATTTAACAACTATGTATTGACTGTACAATTTTTGAGATTGTTGTGATTTACCAAAGAATTTTTTTTGTCTTCCAAACTGTGTTTAACACTTCGTCTTTAGAGTCTGAACCAGCGGGGCACGCTATTTTCGTACAAACAAACAAAAAGGCATAATCCCGAAACGAATTTCGGTTCCGGTTCCGATACCGGTACGTCCCGAAATGAATGTTTCGGTTAAAGGTTCCATTTCGGTTTTCAATTAATTTCGGTTTTCGGTTTCGATACGGTACCCGCATTTTTATTTCGGTATACCGGTACGTACCGGTACGTACCGATATAAGTAATAGTTATTTTTAATACTGAAAAAAACTAAATTCTGAGATAAATCTAAATCATTTTATTCCTGTTTAATAAAACGAATCAAAATTCAACACAAAATGAATGGTTTCACATTTAAAGTAAAATTATATAGCCTTCATATTTCGTATTTTTTTATGTAGTTAACACGTAAGATCTAATGATTACATTACATGCTCATAAATATTATATTCTGTATTACTAGTTTTCGAATTTAATGATTTGCTCGCAGTGACATAATTGCATTAAATGTGGTTGAGTCCATGCAACTTCTTTGCGGATTCATTATATATTTAACGCCAGAGAATAGGCGTTGCACGCTTACCTGCGTAGCTGGAACAGAAAGAACGACTTTTGAAATCGCACACAATTCTGGGAACTTTGTAGAGGATTATTACCAAGAACCAAAATCATTATGCCTCAACTTCGTCGGCGCATTCAAATGAACCAGAATTTGAACTGCAGTTCATTAAGCAGTGATTGATCAGCAAACGACAAAATTTGTGCAAAAATATTATGTAAAAGATCGATACAAGTATTTTTTTGCTCAGTACTTAGCGTTACGTTAGAAAAGCATTGTTTTCAAAAAGGGATTTCTCTCGCTTTTCTATTTCCTGAAAAAACGATTTCGCAAGAGAGAACGAATTTTTTGATATTTCCAATTTGCAGTGAATCCAAATGGAATAAAAATCGCCCAAAACTAGATTTTCGGCTTTAAGTTTAGTTGTGTCCGCCTCCGCTGATTCTAATATGCGCACAATTTCGCGAACTGAGTCCCACACTTTCCGGTTCAGAAGAAAGTCCTTATCTGCAGCCGCAAAATTGGAGCAAGAGTTGAAGACGTCTTCCGCCAGCAAATATTTTGGTATCCTGTAGGTTGAGCTCCAACGCGTGGGGCAATCGATGGGTGCTTAAATGTTATGACTCCTAAAAAGTTGAAAGAAAATCTGGCATCGTGTAAAGGTCGTTTTATGATTGCTTTTTTGCATTACAAATGTCTGACTAAAACTACGATGCGCTCTGCAAAGGTAAAAAACCCGAAACTGTACCGGTACCAACGTTTCGGTTTCGTTCCGGTTATATCGGTTCCAATAATAACGGTAAACGGTTTTCGGTTCCCAAAAAAAATTTGTTTCGATTCCGGTTCCGGTACGCGATTTGAAACGGTTTATTTCGGTTAACGGTTCCGGTTTCGGTTCCGGTATTATGCCCTGAAATTAGTACTTCCAGCGTATCAAATTAATTTTTAAGTTTAATACTCTTTGGGTTTAAATTGATACCACAAGATGGAGGGAAGCTATTTGTCGACCAAAGCTATCGTATGGAGCATAGTATGCCCGGATATGATATGACTAAACGATACATTCATCCGATTTTGATCAGAATTCTCTAAAGTGTGGTGATACTGATGACATTCATATCTGAAAAGTATAAAGATGCTACCATTTTTACCGACAAAAGTTTTCTCACTAGAACTACTTTTTCGACCGGTGTTCTAATGGC
>JAEIFU010003922.1:0-22288 GCA_018904235.1 Lordiphosa stackelbergi | reverse complement strand
TAGTTCTAGACCGATCGGGTCAATTTATGACGTTTGTATGAAATTTTAAGTATGTTTTGTTCTTGAATGTACTTAAATTAAGTACGAAACATACTAGAATAGAAAAAGGACTGTTAAGATTACTAAATGAGAACAAACGTTCTTGAATCAAGTACATTTCGTACTTACAGTTAGCCCTACAATTTTAAGAAAAGATCGTACTTAGTTCAAGTACAAAATTTCTTGGATTAAGTACAGAATGGACTTACTATGCAAAGTGTGCTGCGAATTATTTTACGTTGAATCTGTTCTTGAAATTCCCTTCTGGTTCTAACACTTTGGTAATGGAGTGTGGGTGGATTTCCGATCTACAGTATAAACATCTTGGTCTTTCCTTTTGTATTTTGATATTACATAGAGACCTTTATTGGGAGACCAAGAACATTTTGTACTTATTTTTTAAAGGACTTATTTTTTTAAACATGGTATTTTGAAATTAGGATTCGACAAACTTTTTGAATTATTTTGAAGTAAATCGGGTGTATTAAGAACCTAAAAATTAATAATATGAAAAAAGAATTTGCCCAAAAAAGTAATTGCGGATTTTTCATATAGTCGGCGTTTATAATTTTTTTAACTGCTTGTGACTCTGTAATTGCATTCTTTTCTTTTGTCAGTTATTAGCTGTCACTATTAGCTTGCTTTAGAAAAAAGTGCGCGTAATTTTGTTTACATTTGTTTTGATTGGCGCCCTTTTTAATATGGAGTCCACAAAGAGCATTTTCGTCATATTTTACTTTATTATTTCCGTAAAGGAAAAAGCGCAGAGAGAGTTGCTAAAAAGTTACGTGATGTGTATGGTGATAAAGCCTTAAAAGAAAGACAGTGTCAAAATTGGTTTCGCAAATTCCGTTCTGGAGATTTTTCACTTAAAGATGAGCCACGTTCAGGTCGGCCAAATGAAGTTGATGATGACCAAATCAAAGCATTAATCGAATTGGATCGTCATGTAACTGAGCGTGAGATAGGAGAGAAGTTAAATATACCAAAATCAACCGTTCATTATCACATACAAAGTCTTGGACTGGTGAAAAAGCTTGATATTTGGGTACCACATGAATTGAAAGAAATTCATTTAACAAACCGAATCAACGTTTGTGATATGCATCTTAAACGCAATGAATTCGATCCATTTTTAAAGCGAATCATAACTGGAGATGAAAAATGGATTGTTTACAATAACGTTAATCGAAAACGATCATGGTCCAAGCATGGTGAACCAGCTCAAACCACTTCAGAGGCTGATATCCACCAAAAGAAGGTTATGCTGTCTGTTTGGTGGGATTGGAAGGGTGTGGTATATTTTGAGCTGCTTCCAAGGGAACCAAACGATTAATTCGGATGTTTACTGTCAACAACTGGACAAATTGAATGCAGCCATCAACGAGAAACGGCCAGAATTGATCAATCGTAAAGGTGTCATTTTCCATCATGACAACGCCAGACCACACACATCTTTGATGACCCGGCAAAAACTGGGACAGCTTGGCTGGGAAGTTTTGATGCATCCACCATATAGCCCTGACCTTGCACCATCAGCCTACCATTTATTTCGATCTTTGCAGAACTCCTTAAATGGTAAAACTTTCGGCAATGATGAGGCTATAAAATCGCACTTGGTTCAGTTTTTTGCAGATAAAGGCCAGAAGTTCTATGAGCGTGGAATACAAAATTTGCCGGGAAGATGGCAAAAGGTTATCGAACAAAATGGAAATTATATATTTGATTAAAGTTCATTCTAAGTTTGATTAAAAAATGCATTTACTTTCTTTTGAAAAATTGTGTGCAATAGTATATAAGTATAGATACCAGTACAAACTTGAGTAAAATTGTGTGGTAGCAGGTACACAAAAAAGTTTTTCTTACTAAGACTTTTTTACACTATCTTTGTATGGCAGCTATACTTTTATAGTGGCCCAATTTATAAAACTTGCTGAAATTATGTGAAAGCATAAAGAACTTATAAATACGGGGGTTGGGAGCGATAGCATTGAAAACCAAAAGTTTTTTCACTAAGACTTTTTTCAGACCTATCTTTGTAGCTATAGCTATAGTTGCCCGATTTGCATAAAACTTGCTGAAATTATGTGAAAACATAGAAAACTTATAAATACGGGGGTTGGGAGCGATAGCATTGAAAACAAAAAAGTTTTTCTCACTAAGACTTTTTTCAGACCTATCTTTTGTATGGCAGCTATACTATATAGTTGCCCGATTTGCATAAAACTTGCTGAAATTATGTGAAAGCATAGAAAACTTATAAATACGGGGGTTGGGAGCGATAGCATTGAAAACAAAAAAGTTTTTCTCACTAAAACTACTTTTTCAACCGATCGTTCCTATGGCAGCTATATGCTATAGTCATCCGATCCGGCCGGTTCCGACAAATGTGCAGCGTATTTATACCAAAAGACTTCGTGCAAAGTTTGGTTGAGATAGCTTTAAAACTGACGGAGGAGATAGCATAGAAACAGACGGACAGACGGACAGACGGACATGGCTATATCAACTCAGCTCGTCATGCTGATCAAGAATATATATACTTTATGTGGTCGGAGATGTTTCCTTCTGTGCGTTACAAACATCCGGACAATTTTAATATACCCTCTCCAAGGGTATAAAAAAATATTAATAAATAGTAATATACTTAAAAAAAACAAAAACAAACATCAAACAAATATTTTTTTTTTGATAAAAAAATTATTTTTAAAAAAAATATTTTGTTTTAAATAATATTTTTTTATATACACTACAATTATTACCATTGTTCGTAGTTTATTTAGAAAATAGTTGGTGTTTTTTTGTATGGGTGTTGTTGTAGTAAAAAAATTTTTTGTTTTCAATACAACACACCTGGTATTTATAAATTTTTTTATGCTTTCACATAATTTCAGCAAGTTTTATGCAAATCGGGCAACTATATAGTATAGCTGCCATACAAAAGATAAATCTGAAAAAAGTTTTACTATGAAAAACTTTTTTGTTTTCAATGCTATCGCTCCCAAACTCGTTACTGAGCAATATGATATGCTAACACAAATTTCTGTCAAGTCTGATCCAAATCGGATGATTATAGCATATAGCGGCCATGAATGATCGGTCGAAAAAATCGTTTTATAGAGAAAAACTTTTTTGTTTTCAATGGTAGCGTTTCAGTTATAAATATTATCTGTCTCAACACAATTTTAGAGAGTTTGATCCAAATCGGATGAATATATCGTACAGCTGCCATATAAAAAACTGGCAGAAATATATCATGCTCCAAGGGAATATAAACTTCGGTCGAGCCGAAGTTAGCTTTCCTCTATTTTTAATTAATTATTTCACAGTACAACACTAAAAAAAACCGCCAGTTTTTCAAATGAAGCCTCGGTTCGCGTTTGATAGGTACTTTTGTACTTGCAACACACAATCTTGGCGTACCACTGTTTGTCCACCAAAGACAATTTTAATTAAATTTTTTTTGGTTTTTTCTCTTTTTTTATAATTTTTTGGAAGCTTGTAATACCCAAATGGTCAATGTTGTTCAAAGACAATTGCTGGTCCAAAATTGCATATAAACCCCGAACCAAGTCTTCGTTGGCAAAACTGAAAGCGCAGTTCTGTCTATTTTTAGATGTTGTTTATGGCCTATATAAATTGATTTGTGGGTGAGTCTTCAAATGGTACTCCATATCGCAGTTATTTGGTTGTTGAGTATCATCTCTTAGGGACATGCAATAGCCCATTATGCCATCAAAAACAACAATTTGAAAAAAATCTTCCGTGCGCTTTTAAAGATATTCAAGAATGAAGGATTAACTCCTTCTGAAGGTGTCTTAGCCGTTTACACGATTCAAGTGATTTTGTTATGTGGCGTTCCCAATGACCCTGTCCACATTTGCTGAATTTTGGAGAATATTTTCTTAAGCCATTAAAAAGTAAGTTAAAATTGTTGTCGTTGTGTGTTGCAAGTACAAAAGTACCCATAAAACGCGAACCGACGCTTCATTTGAAAAACTGAGTATGAGGTGATGTTTACAGAGGTCCCTTTTATCATAACTGAAGGGTCTTACGGCGTTTTTTTAGTGTTGTACTGTGAAATAAATAATTAATATAATATAAACTTTTAATCAGAGTATGTATATATTTTTGAGTTTTTCTTTATGAAGCGTATCTTCGATTTCGTTTGAAACTTTCAGGTAATTGGCTTTAAGGTTAGAGGTAATTCCAGGAAAAGTTTTAAGGTGGCGTTCCAACGCGAACTAGCAAAACTATCAGATTATATTGGTCTTTTAATTATAGCAAAATCATATTTTTAATTTTTCTTTGTGAAGCGTATTTTTGTTTTTTTGTTACTAAAAATGCACTAAGATAAATTTTAAATAAAATAATATACATTTTAAAGAACTATTCATTCATAAGATATTAAGATTATTTGGGCTTAGTTATTGTGTTTGGTTTCGCTAAACTTTTGTCTTTTGTATAGCTGCTCACGAAAACCACTTCTGTTTTTGTCACGTTTCCAATAGTTTCCAATTTCGTCATTATTTTGGAAACCGAATTTCATTTGATATCCACTTTAACACTAATTAAAGTACTTGCTGAGAGCTATATTATACAGTAAAAAACGAATTAAAATTTAAATGCAAACATACACAAATATATAATCACAACCATGTATGTATCTGCATAGTATGTACAAATGTTTATAAACATAACTTACCGTGTTAGTCAATTTTTTCACTGCTCAATATGTTGACTTCTTCTGTTGCACTTCAAATCACTTCTGACATAAGCCGTAAAGACAATCGAAATAGAAAACAAGTAACTACTACACTGTACATAAAGTCCCGAGCGTATGCGAATTCGGTACAACAGATGCAAAAAACGACGATTCGCACGATGGAGAGAATAAAGTAGGAGAGCAGAGAGAAGCTGTGACGTCATTTTCACATGTACGCTTCTCTGCGTCCGATGAAAGACAAGGACAGACAATACAATATGAGACGTTAATTTAAAGTTAACACTAATATCTTTGGTTTATAATGTGAACCCCTTTAATGTAATATTAATGCCATTCAGAAATAAAATAAATTGCATTTAATTTATGCATTTCATGAACATTTCAAATAAATAAAAATTAAACTTTAATCTAAATATGAAAAAAAAAATTTGATTTTATCTGCATTACAATTTGATTTTACTATTTTCAAATAACTTCGGTGATTAAATATGTTTTTAGTTAAATTAAAGTTGAAATTATTTGATTTTAATACAAAAAATGGCATAGTTAAATTAAATATGTTTGTATTAGTTTTACTATGCGATTTTTCCCTGAGCGTTGCTATCGTCACATTCGGTCAAAGGGACGGTCAGTCGCTGCGCTCCAGTTTTCATACTCGCCTTTCTCGCTGTCGTTCGTGGACCGGCCAGTCGCTGGGTTTCATCATCGTTGGACCCGCTGCCGTTTTCATTATCACACTTTCGCTTTCGTCACCTTTATTCGTGTAACAAATAGTAGCGACATTTGATCATCGCTGCAGTCATGCTTTGCCGCTTTGCCACCATTCTCACAACAGCCACATAGGTGTCGCTGATTTTACGGTTAGCTGCTGCTTCTCATCGCAGCTGCAGTCGCTGCCTTCGCCACTTGTTTTGCTATTCATCGCTGCTGTTCGTATGGGCAGAGGCATGGTACAACGTACACAAGTGTACGGCATTCCGCTGAAAAATGTGGCCCAAGCAAGCGCTTTTGCTTGAGTGCGAAAGAGAGGGAGGGTGAGAGCGAAAACCACATCGCACATGCAAAATATATATGTAAAATGTGTGCATTAAAAAATGTGTGTACATACGTAAGTATGTAGTATATATTTTCTGTTGTGAAGAAACAACAATAAAAACGACAAAATGACAAGTGCACGCAGTGCATAAGTATGTTACATTTTATTTCCAAACACAACAACATGGCACTGCACTCTGCACTCAAATTTGAACACATTTTTTTTTTTTGCAACGCAGCAACATCAAACCAAAAACTGATATCAATTCACCTCTAAAAACCCACCCCCAAATGTGCACTAAAGCAACAACAAGCAAAAAAAAAAAAGAATTAAAAAAGCAAGCAATTTATTAAATATGAATACATTTTCTTGTAAAGCAGCAACAACAAAACAACTACGAGATCGCTTCAAAAATCCACCACCAAAATGCGCAGCAAAAAACCGGCAACCTTTCATTGCAAATGTCTACCGCATACTAAAATTATGTGGCCCGCGCCGAGGCCGCCTATTACCATGGGCAGAGGTCTGCGCTGAATTCTGCCGCCAGCCTGCAGCTTTGCAATCGTAAGTTCTCCGAACAATTTTGCATTCAGTTGTAGCTTGGCATCATGACGGACACACTGGAAGATTTTAAACGCAATCGGGCCAATATCAAAAATATCTCTCGCATTAAGACCATGGTTGATGGCTGTATCCAGTTACAGCCGTAAAAACCAAAAATCATCCGGTGAACTTCAATGTCGCTTGGGCATACTGGAGTCGTGCTTCAAGCAGGCATTAACCGTGCGATCAGAGATCGAATCGGTAGCCAGCAGACAGTGGACGCTCAGAGCTAGAAGACAGCTAATAACCAGACATCAAACTGGCCATCAAAAATCTGCTTGGTGAGAACCTAAACAGCACAGTTCTTGAACACCCTGTAATGTAATTAACCCTCAAGACTACCAAGATAAGCGTTGCCCGCATTCGATAGCAACCACACAACTTACAAAATTTTATCACTTCGTTTATTCAATTGATCAGTAAGAAAATTTATCAAACATTGAAAAGGGTAACCATCTTCTCAATTGTCTGCGGGGCCTGCTTTGGAAGCAATATAGGCCTTCTCTGTCTGAAGTGAAAATTATCCCAAGGCTTTAGATAAACTGCGATCTCGTTATGACAAACTTAAAGACTGCAGCCAGCCACCTCTTCAAACGCACAGCAATTACGTAGCAGTCGACAATGCCTCCTCACTGTATAGCTCATTATCTACCGTAGGATCTCACGAGCAAATTTTGGAAGCAATGTTAATCTACATAGTAATGGATAAATTTGACCAACAAACTCGTACCAAATGGAATAAATCGTTGCACTATGCGAATTTGCCTTCTTGGAACAAATGTGTTGATGTACTCGAGCGGCATTGCCAGTTTCCTGTGTCAAACAGCAACTCAAGAGCAGAACTTTTAGGCCAGATAATTCTAGACCACCATTGCTTCCCAACCCCTCCAACCCCCAAATAAATTTTTATAAATTTAAATTTTATAAATATAAATTTTATATGCGAAAATACTACTATACTACAATTTTGTTCTGAACCCCCCCGCCTAAAACAAATCTAGGGTACGCTACTCTATGCTCAGCTTAACTTTGGCTTCGTTTCGTTAGAACACATGCCTGCGACAAACAACCGCATAAACAAATCGAAGCATTGCACTTTGGTTTTTTCGTTTTTGGCATCAACTTTCAAATTGAAAGATAGAAGGCTAATTTTTTGCACATAAATTATTCAAATTAAAGTAGAATTTCGGTTTTTGTTTATTTTATGATTCGACCACGCCTACATCCCCTTCCCCGAACATGGTATCAAAAATTGTTTGGAAAATTCAAAATAAATATATTTTTCAATAGATTTGATCTGTTGTGTGCATTTGTACTTACTGAAACAATTAGTCATAAATAAGAACATCTAAAACATCAAATTTGGGCCAAACTTATTAAAAATTGGTCAAACGGTCAAGGGTCAAGGAAAAGCTTCTCAATTTGATCAATTTGTAACAAATTTTTTTATTGTTAACAAAGTTTTTAACATCTTGGGCCTTAACAACTGTGCCTTAGTTCCAAAGGTTTTATTTTTTTAAACAATACGATTTTGAGTTGGTGTTGTGTTCTGAAAATATAAAACCAGTAATAAATTATTAAAATTTATTTATGTTTAAACAGCTTAGTTAGGCTACTTACGTCGTATGAGAACTTAATTTTCTTCTCTTTCAAAATATTCTTCGTCTGAAGCAATCACTTCGAGTTCTTCATTAAGTTCTTCGTCATCCTCTAACTCATCTTCTTCAGTTTCATCAGTATTTGCTAAAACTTCAAAGCGTGGTGATTGCAGCAGCGAGAAAACTTCATTTGGTATGTTTTTTTTCTATTTTTAATTTGTTTTTCTTTTTTGTAGATACTAGACAGCAATGGGTCCGAAGTATCTAGGGCTCTGTTAAAAACATCGGTCATGTTGTCCAGTCTACTGCATTTCCTTGCATGTCCCCCTTATATATTTTATTACTGGACTCGGATGCATGTTCCGCAAGACAGCCAACAGCAACCAAGGAACTCTCTATTATGTGTTGACCATGTACGAGCACCTTGTGTACAGTAGGCGACATTGGGTACCAAGAATAATTATTCTGGTAAACTTCAAAAACCTTTTCGCAGAAAGTTTTAAACTTACTTGAGCTTATTTCATGCTCACAGGAAATGGTTATTAAAATGATGTAAAATTGTTTCAATAATTGTTCATCAACATTTAAAATTGATGATAATAAGGCTGAGTTAGTAAACGCCCTCCTGGCTGTGTTGCCATCATTGGAGATTCCGCTGCCTTTGGTCTCGGCTTGTCCACATTGAGTCCCATTTCCTTTAAAATTGTCTGTTGTATTAATTGTTTTCGCGCCATTAATTGGGGTTTGTCGCAGTCCTTAATGTGCCACTTCTTTATTTCGACTCTATACGAAAGTTTTAAAACGAACTCGAAAAAGCGGATCCAAGCATGCAAAGGGCTGATTCCATACTGAAGAGCATCAATCTTAGGCTTGAAAACATCAGACTTAATATCTTCAATATTAAGCAATTGCGTTGGTTTTGCTCCACAGATGGGGCAACACTGACATGAGTTGCATCCTGACAAAATGTTTAAGACTTTCCCATCAATTAGGGTCATTTGCCCCAAATATTCGACAACAATTTTTTTACCATTATTCTCGTACACATATGTTTTCAGATTTCTAATTTCGGTATCCAAGTTCTCTTTTTCCTTAAGGATGAAGGCACGACTTTCATTAATGAATTTAATTTTCAAAGGCCTACAGAATCGAACAGAATGGGGTATTTTATTGATCCAAATAATTTTTTGGTCCTTGTTTATCAGTTTTAATGGAATAACAGAGGCAGTAAGGTCTTGAAAACGTTGTTTGTACATACTGTGTCCTGTGGAACCATCATATCCATAGCTATATATTAATTTTAAACGTATCACGTTTGGAAGTATATCCAACACTTCATGTTGCATTTCCAGTATGCGCGAGGCTGTATGGTCCAAAAGTTTTTGTAAGGGAACTTGTGCTTTATTTTCAAAATATTGAATGTTGTCTGGTCTAAGTTTTATTTTAGCACTAGTTAAATCCTTATATGGCGGGTATATATCGCAACCGTGCTTTTTTGCATTTTGCTTTAAATTAATATATTGTTCTTTTGTAAATCCATTTTCCAATAAAAATGATAAGGCACTGTTAGCTGACATTTGTACGGGCTCATTTGAAAAAAGTTTCCTTTTCATTTTACTCAGATCCTCGCTTGATCCTGCTGCTTTCAAAACAGCAGCCATGTCTTTATCTGCTGATTTTGTAGCTGAAACTCTAGCCGCATGAACTAGCAAAGGCAACTAGTTATTATTAACTTCTGCAAGCTCTGTCGCCAACTTTCGTTTTTACCGGGAGCTAGCGTTCTCATAGTCCACTTTTGGACGACCACCTCTATTTATCGATCCACAATTACCTTCGATGTCAATTATAATCTTTTTATCAAGCCATTTAGGATGCTTATTTTTGAATCTTTGAATTTGTCGCCCGCAAATTGGCCATTTCCTTTCAAAATATTTGACGAAACCGCGTAGCTTTTCATTCACTTGTGTTTCGACGCTTTTACTTAGGTTGTTTTCCCCAATTTTTTGCTGTATATGCTGTTTGACAGCGGCCTCTGAGCGTTTGTGGCTGACAAAAATGTTTAGCAGCTCTGCATGTTCAAATGCATATCCCTCTGGAAAATGACGATTTTTTCGCGAAAAGCAAATTAAAGCAGACAAATGAAGTTGCATATTATTCTGGACACTTTAGTTAGTAACTCCACATTTTACAACCTGAGCACTTTGGAGTGCCTTGAGAGTTCTACTCCACGAAACACTGCTAAATTTGCTAAGATTAATCAAAACGAGAAAGTAAGTTAAAGTCGGCTCTAACCGACTTCGATATACCCGTTACTCATGAAAACACATGTTTAACAGTGTTCCCGCGTTCCTTACTGTGACCATCCAAAAAGTACGCAACATTTTTTTAGGGTGGTGGCGGAGAGGGCTTGGTTCACTTTTTTGCTTATAACTTGAGAACCGTTCATCCGATCTTTATCATTATTTCGGCAAATCGATTAATTTTGCTAATTACTAACTATCTTTAGTAGGTACGAATCCTCTATCTTTAAAACTGTAGGAGATATAACTTTTTTCCAAATTGCGGGGGCGGGAGGGGGCGTGGCCAAAATTTGAAACAAACTTGATCTGCGTGCAGATAAAAGAAGCATTTGTCCCATACATGTCAAACCTCTATCTCTTACCATCTCTGAGATCTAGGTGTTCATACAGACAGACGGACGGACGGACGGACGGACGGACAGACGGACAAGGCTAAATCGACTCGGCTGTTTATGCTGATCAAGAATATATATACTTTATATGGTCGGAAATGATTCCTTCTGCCTGTTACATACATTTGCACGACTTTAGTATACCCTTTTTACTCTACGAGTAACGGGTATAAAAACACACATAAATAAAACACGTTTCACAAGGACAAAAACACATACAGGGTTGTCCATATTCGACGGACCCATCTGGCAACGCCATAACTTTTGACAGAGATGTCAGATCGCTTAATGAAATATCGCGTTTGAAGCGTCAGTCCAAGCAGATTTTTACCATGGAACAATACACGCCACGCGAGCGCTCTGAAATAGTTGAAATTTACATTCAACAGAACAAGTCAATTGTGAAAACTCAACGGGCTTTTAAAAAATTAAAAAATGTATTAAAAAATGTATGAATGGGACCGTAAATAAGCAAAATTGCCGTATTTACGCCACTGAAAGTCCTCAGGAGATTCAAGAAGTGCCTCATCATGACGAAAAAGTCACAGTTTGGTGCGGCGATAGTGCGAAAACGGTCATTGGGCCGTTTTTCTTCCAAAATGAAAATGGCCATGCTGTTACCATCAACCAGGAGCGTTATCGCGACATGATGACCAATTTTGTGATGCCAATTATTCGTCGAAAGCGTATGAGGGCAGTTCTGGTTTCAACAAGACGGCGCTCCACCGCACACAAGTCGCATAACAATCGATTTTCTGAAGAAATTGTTTCCGGGCCGTTTGATGTCGAAAAGTGGTGATTTGGACTGGCCAACGCGTTCGCCCGATTTGACGCCGCCTGACTTCTTCTTGTGGGGATATTTGAAGTCAAAGGTTTACGTTAACAAGCCAATCTGGCTGGCTTGAGGTCGGTGGAGAGTTACAATTCAATGTAATCAACACAAATCAATAGAGATTAATTACAACAACTTGGAATAGCAATTGGTATGTCCGTACAACGATCGCTGTTTCGAAGATAACCACATCTTCTCATCAGCGGACTCTTGTATTGCATATTCACATTCAAACGACCACTTAGACTCAGGTTTGATTGTGATGTCAGCGAATAACGTTTTGGGGATTCCAATTTATCCAAATCACACCCTGAACTTCTGCAATGGTTTTTATGAACGTGTTGCTTTTGCTTACCAATTTGATTACATTGAATTGTAACTCTCCACCGACCTCAAGCCAGCCAGATATACAATGTTTGACAAAAAACAGGTCGCAAAAACCCATATAAATATGAAATAATGGACGGCACGCCATAATGTTTACAATAAAAACCGAAAAAACGGTTTCCCTATTGAAAAACAAGCAAAACAAATACCCTGTGTATTTACAACGCCGTGACTCTGCTATGGAGGATCATTGGGCAGATTGCCCAGCCACCTTGCAGAGCTCATAAGCAAAAAGAAATTAATTACATCAAATTGGTAAGCAAAAGCAACACGTTCATAAAAACCATTGCAGAAGTTCAGGGTGTGATTTGGATAAATTGGAATCCCCAAAACGTTATTCGCTGACATCACAATCAAACCTGAGTCTAAGTGGTCGTTTGAATGTGAATATGCAATACAAGAGTCCGCTGATGAGAAGATGTGGTTATCTTCGAAACAGCGATCGTTGTACGGACATACCAATTGCTATTCCAAGTTGTTGTAATTAATCTCTATTGATTTGTGTTGATTACATTGAATTGTAACTCTCCACCGACCTCAAGCCAGCCAGATATACAATGTTTGACAAAAAACAGGTCGCAAAAACCCATATAAAAGTAAAAAGGGTATACTAAAGTCGTGCAAATGTATGTAACAGGCAGAAGGAATCATTTCCGACCATATAAAGTATATATATTCCTGATCAGCATCAACAGCCGAGTCGATTTAGCCTTGTCCGTCTGTCCGTCCGTCCGTCCGTCCGTCCGTCCGTCCGTCCGTCTGTCTGTATGAACACCTAGATCTCAAAGATGGTAAGAGATAGAGGTTTGACATGTATGGGACAAATGCTTCTTTTATCTGCACGCAGATCAAGTTTGTTTCAAATTTTGGCCACGCCCCCTCCCGCCCCCGCAATTTGGAAAAAAGTTATATCTCCTACAGTTTTAAAGATAGAGGATTCGTACCTACTAAAGATAGTTAGTAATTAGCAAAATTAATCGATTTGCCGAAATAATGATAAAGATCGGATGAACGGTTCTCAAGTTATAAGCAAAAAAGTGAACCAAGCCCTCTCCGCCACCACCCTAAAAAAATGTTGCGTACTTTTTGGATGGTCACAGTAAGGAACGCGGGAACACTGTTGAACATGTGTTTTCATGAGTAACGGGTATATATTGAAGTCGGTTAGAGCCGACTTTAACTTACGCTCTCGTTTTCTTTGTCAAAACATACATTTACCATTAAAAAGGACTCCAATCCACGTAAAGAAGGGTCTGAAAATGCTAATTTCAACAGAGTGACAATGGGCTAAGAGCAGAGATCAGCGAATAAGGACAATTCGTTCCCGTCCCGCCACGATCCCGACCACGGCTGTCCCGTCCCGATCCCGACCAATAAATTTTAATTCAATATCGTCGCGCCTGATCCCCTACTCTCGGGTCCCGCTGGAATCACGTCGCGAGCCCATTTCTAGCTATGAGTCCTTAACGATGCACGGGACATCAAGAAATAATCCTTAAATTTGTTCATTCTATATTTTTGTACTGTCCCAACTAGTAGTGTGACCAAAACATTTGAGTTTCCTTCTACTTAGAGCTGGGCAATGGCAAAAACGATGAAGTAATGTCTCCTGCTGGTCTTCTAAAGAAATCGTTGTGAGCGACGCCCAAGCCGGCTGCATGCCTGCCAATAAGGCAGTAACCCGTTATGGACCAGACCAGAAGTAAGATGTTTTCCGTTTCAGGTTATTCGAGGATCACGGGACCTTAGCTACACCGTAAGCCGGAAGGTCATTTCATTGTTCCGTAACCAGGCGCCGGGTTTCGTTCCTTGTGATTATCTTCTATGTGGATATGGGCATCCTCATCAACCTCTTCTCTGGGAGGAGCTCAATGGTAGTGCCTTGACAAACAGTGTTGAGGTGTCCATGTACCTAGATGAGGTGGTTACTACGAGAACGCAGGGCTTCTTCTTCTTGGAGTGGCGGCTTTTAAAGCTTCCCTCCTCCTCCGCAACAACCAGTAGTGCCTTCAGAGAATTGCACGAATTCCCGTGAGCTACTTGCGAAACCACGTCCTTTGCCAATTCATTTATTAAAAACAAGTGAGAAAGTCGGTCAAGCCCGACTATAACATACTCTGTACCTCTCTCTCTCTCTTTCACTCTCTCTCTCTCTCTCTCTCTCAAAGATTGTGCGGCTTTGGTTGTGAAGGGGTGGGTGGCGGGGAGTGATTCACTTATTTGCTCACAACTCGAGAGCCGCTCATCCGATCTTTATCATTTCTTCGGCAAATCTATACATTTTGTTACTGACTAACTAACTCTAGAAGGTACGAATCATCTATCTACAAAACTGTGGGAGATATGACGTTTTTTCAAAATTGCGGGGGCGGAAGGGGGCGTGGCAAAAATTGAAAATAAACTTGATCTGCCTGCAAGTATAAGAAGCATTTGTCCCATACATGTCAAACCTCTATCTCTTACCATCTCTGAGATCTGTTTGTTCATACGGACGGACAGACGGACGGACAGACGGACAGACGGACGGACGGACAGACGGACATGGCTATATCGACTCGGCTGTTGATGCTGATCAAGAATATATATACTTTATAGGGTCGGAAATGATTCCTTCTCCATGTTACATACTTTTGCACAAACTTAATATACTCTATGTACCTTCGGTACAGAGTATAACAAAGAGGTTTCCACATTCATTTTGCATTTGACTTCTTTAAATTGCTTGTTTGTTTACTTCTGACAGCTGTGTGCTATCGATAACAAATCATAATCAAGCAATTCTAACAAACTATTTCTTTGTTAGATTAAAATCTAACACAATCGCGGAAAATAGCAAACATGATTGCGCATCATGCCCGTTCACCAGCACAATCTAACAAAAATAGTCGATTTTTTGTCATCGATTTCTGCTGCTGAACACGCTCAAAAAACGGCCCAATTTGCCAATGCTGCAAAAGACGCTATTCGGATGGATAGTCTCAGGGAAACACAACCCACCATATAAAACAGAATCCACTGTATGTTTCGCGCAAATCATATCATCGATCGACAACAATCTTAAGCGTCTCTGGGAACTCGAAGAAATCAACACACCCAGTAAACAACCAAAGCCCGAACATCAAATTTGTGAAGAGCACTACGTCAAATCAACACGGATGGATATGGATCTCACGACTTCCACGTCTTGAAGCGACGGTCTACCCCTTGCGCTACGCGGCTCTTGAACAATTGAAAGCTTAACTAATGACTAGGTTCTTTAGGGTAATTTGACGCTACGTCCCGGGTATCGACCGTAGCTGACAAGGTTGGGACGCCATGTCGTTAGTGTTCATTCACCACCACCGGAGGACCCGAGTTCGAAAATCAGCAAGGTAAAGTTTTTAAAAGATAAGTTTTTATGTTTTTCAGAAAGAAGAATTAATTTAACACTAATAACGCCTACCACCACGAAAGCACTCTGGGTTTACTGACTTCTCTTTGTTATGCTTATATAAATTTCCTTAGAAATTTGACATTAGATTTTTGGAAAAAAATCCTAAAAATAAGGCAGTTTTTTGCCTTATATCAAGGTTAAAATGACCTTAAAACTTAAGGTCAGTGGTAACCTTAAAGTAAGGATAAGATATCTTTGGCGCCATTATGAGGTCAAAACGCCTAAATTTGAGGTTATTTTCAGCGGTTTTAGGCAATTTATTTTTTTGGGTGTAGAAACCATTTTCATATCCTCCGTATTTTGTTCTGTTGTTGATTATTTTTTCTGAGAGGGCTTATCGCCAATGATTAAGAATTACCTTACAAATTAGTAAGCTTTTTTTAAACATATTCAAGTCATATCTGAGTAAAATGAATATGAAACAAGTAAGAGTGTTGCGGTCGTGTGCCCCGACAGCAAAATACCCTGTTCCAAGTAATGTGGTTCCTATAGCATTGAACTCCTTTTATTTTAAAATTTAAATAAATGGGGAGGCGCACTTTCATATCTTCGGTGTTTTTGCTCGGATCTTATAGTGGTATACAAAATAGACAGATATTGGGCCTTACTGAATATATATTAAGTCACTAGGTTCAAGCCTAAAAATTGTAGCTCTGACAGCGGTTAGAAGAATGAGGAGAGGGAATTTGCCAAATCTCGAGCAAACTTGATCTGGGTACAGTATACATCTACATACATGCAAAAATTTGTGGCTTCACCTCCTTTAGTCTGTGAGATCCACGCGTTTACACAGAGAGAAAGAAAGTTTTTCGCTGTTAAATGATGGAGGAGGAGGAATTTTCCTAATCGGAAACAACCTCAATGTGGGTACAGTATACACCTACATACATGCCAAAAATTGTAGCTCTATCTGTTACAGTCTCTGAGATCGACGCGTTCATACAGACAGACAGACGTTCAGACGGACATGGCTAAATCGACTCGGCTGTTGACGCTGATCAAGAACATATATGCTTTATGGGGTCGGAGGTGCTTCCTTCTGGCTGTCTTATACATTTGCACAACTTCATGATCCCCTTTTTCCCATTTTTAATGAGAACAGGGTACATATATAAGGTTGTCATAAAAGTCTTGCGGTATTTTTATTGAATTTTCAATTGTTTATAAAATTGGTTATAATAATGCGATTTAAGTCAAATATGCGCCGTTTTGTTCGATGACGAGTTCCCAACGAGATGCCATCTTCATAATGCCCCTCTTTTACAAGCTCGCTGCCCTATTGGCAAAAAACTCGGAGAGCCAATTTTCACAGGACTCTCTTGTGGCCAACTTCCGACTACCAAGCTCGTTCGTGTTGTGCGGTGGAAATGGAAACTGGAGTAAAAAATTCAGAGTGGTGTACAAAGTTCCTTTCAATGTAGCGTGGCATTTTTCCAGAAATCTTATTTTTTGCTTCCAACCTTCTTGGAAACTGTATCGGGTCCATAAACTGCACAAATTTTATTGGCAGCATGAGATGTATTGTTGCCTTTACCGTAGTAGTACTGTAAAATATGCCGTATTTTCTCCGTATTTTGCTCCATGTTTGCGACGCTATAACTCACGAACGACTAAAAACAAACAACAATAAATCAAACACGTGTTAGCGCGTGAAAAGAGCTTTCCAAAAAGCACTAGCGTGAACCGATGCGACGAATACAACTAGAACTACGCGCTTGCAAAGACAAGCTTGCGGAAATACCGCACGACTTTTTTACATTACATTATACATTCAACATTATACATTCAACATTATATTTGGATATGACTGTCATTACATATATTTTTTTCTGAGCTATCAAACACAACATTTGTTTTGGCAAGTGGATTTTAATTAATTCCCGCATTTTTGCAGTTTTTGTTAATTTAGCTGTGAAATATAAAGTTCTCGTTGTTTTACATAAAAGCTTGGTTGTATATTCATATAAAGGTATGTATTAAGCAAAAAATCAATGCAGGTGACCCGTTCATATATTTATTACTTGAAAGACGTAGTGAAAGTAACTTGTATTAACAACCTGCCCTTAGTAGCCAATACTTGTCTTTCGTGGAGCAAAACTAAAAATGTTCACAAATGTTCAAGTCGCCGTTAACATTTTTTGACAGTTTGAGTCCTTGTTGTTTAAAATTTTCAAAGATCACCTGCTAATATGTGCTACCCTTGCATTTGTTGGACTTTTTAGAAGCAATGTCTATATCAAAACGGAAAATGTTATCAGTATGGCACAACGAGCACATCACCACAAATAAGTTTTTGGCTTTGGAGAACTATGTTTTCGATACAGTATTAGAGAAAGAAACCTGTAGTGAAGAAGAAGTATCGAAATTGGCAAAAATTGCGAAGTTTTACTAATAGGCTTGTAATAAATTTTAATTCATGGTGCAGATGTCATTGGCCATTCCAATTGGAATGATGTCGGAGGAAGCACTTGAAACCAGAAACAAAGATTATCGAAATATCCGCGAGCACCACACAAGAAAGTCCACTAGAAAAAATACAGTGGAACATGTTTTTAAAGCACTCCTAGTTTCTTCCGATCCTTTTATAAAATCGCTTTCCCAAAATTCTTCAATGCCCTCTGCAAAAAATATTTTTCTTGATCTGGATGTTGTAAGCTTACTTGTCAATAAACGGCTGGAAACTGATTTGTGCAACAACGATTTGGAGAACTCTGACAGTTCGGATGACGAATAGTTTCTGTTATATGAAAGCTTTGTTACATAAAACTTGTAACGGGTTACCTATAATTATTCACGAGGCTGGATGGAATCATGGCTGAGAGCGCACGCGTTTGTTCCGGCTCTGGCTCGTCGGCAAGTAGTGGTGGTGATCTTGCTCTCAACCAAGGGTGCCTACAGTTTCTTTTCATTTTAAAAATGAATGCGTGCAAGACAAGCTTATTGACCGGGATAGAGATAGATACTGTCTAGATACCAAGGGGGAGAAAAGAAAGATACGTCAAGGCTGTGCTCCGCCATAAGGTGAACTGGCTACGATCCTCAGCTGTTAATGAGGAATTGATTCGCCCTTCCTGCCTATGCCATTCTGTTCCAAGAAACATGCACGTCAATTAGAATGGCCCAAAAAGCCGCTAGGGGGTCTACGGGGTGGTCATGGTCAGCGGAAATCAAAAGTTAAAAATTTATAGAAACATTATATAAGATTTATTAATACTAAAAAGAAATATGGTTGGCTCAATACTAAAAATCATTTTAAATTGAATATTATAAAAATAAATACGATTTAATTGAAATGGAATAAATATAATAATACAAGGATATCGATTAAACTGATTTAATTTACTTTTAAATATGAAATATGAAAGTCGGTCAAGCCCGACTATAAAATACTCTGTACCCAGTAGCGGATCCAGGGGGGGCTGAAGCCCCCCCTCAGAGCCCAAATGTCTTAATTCACCCAATCTATGCAAAGAGCAAAACATTTGTAGTAATCAAGAATTTCAGAAAAAAGATGCAAATATTTAGATTGTTTCAAACAGGCATCAGCAGTGAAAAGTATCTACAAACGAAGAACGTTGGATATGGGTTGAAATATTACGACCGATCGTTGAAAATACAGGGAAATATTTTAACTAATTTTGCGCGAAGATTCAGATTCGCGAACTATTGTCGATTGATGAAAACGATTGTATGCACGAAAAAAACATGAATGAGTGTACACACTCGATGAGTTGGTCCTTTACATTATTGGAGCATTAGTAAAGTTAAAGAATGAGACAGCGAGGCATCATCAAAATTGAAAAAAAGTAATTTCTGATCTCTTTACATGTTTTTACTGCCGTCAATGCTGCAATTCTGAGTACTCAGTAGTACTCTTCAGGCTTCAGAACTTCAGATTTCATCAGCCTGTGCTCACTTCATCAATGTGATTGAATTGTTACTTAAAACAAGAAAAAATGAATCATCTTTCGATGTATTTTTTGAAAAAAATCAAGAAAGTTGCAGACGAAATGTCACTTGAGTTGAAAATTCCCCATTTAAATGGTCGTTAAAAAACGCAACAGCTTACGCACGAGGTACGCTATACGAGGATATGACGCTTTTTAACCCCCCCATGTAAAATATTTATATGCAAAATACTATACTAAGAATGAGGCATCTAAAAAGAAATTAGTAAAAATTTAGTATACGACCGTTCTGAACAACAATTTTGAAAAAATTTCATCAATGGGCCGCGAACTATAAAGAATTATTATACAACAAAGTCGAGGCGGCCATCCATGCGTTCCTTTTAAAATTTTAAAATATGCCCTAGACATCCTGCAGATTTTTTCAATGTTTATTGTTTGAGTAGTTTGGCGATACTCAATTATAAATTCTTTTTCACGCGCGATTAAAAAAAAAATTGCCTGCGGCGCTTTTTCTTTTTCTAATTTTTTTCTCCAAACTAGGAAATACAACCGAAATTAATCTCGGTTTCGCTCAAGACATTTATATCGGCCGAAACCTTTTTATACTCTGTGTCAAAGGTACACAGATTAAATTAAGTTTAGGGTTTAAGTTTAAGTAACAGGGAGAACGAATCATTTCCGACCCTATAAAGTATATATATTCTTGATCAGAATCAACAGCCGGGTCGATTAAAATACAAATCAAATACAAATACGATACAAATTAGCATTATGTATCGATTTGCCGAAGAAATGATAGAGACCGGATGAGCGGCTGTCAAGTTATAAGCAAAAAAGACCAGTGAACCAGTGAAAATTTTATGTATACAGTCTGAGTTTACGGAAGCCGCTTGTGAAATCTGGATTTGGGGTCGATATGTGGCAATTCGCCCTTCTCATTCCGACAGAGCCTTTCTATGTTTTGTGTGTGGGAGTAAGTTTGTGAAATCCGGTGACGCCGCACACATGCGGTTCACCGCACAAAATACTTTTATATAATATCCTTACCCTAAGATCTATCTATTCTGAAAAACACAATGAGATCCGAACAATCTTAAGTGATCTTGAGTGCCCTTAGCCCCCCCCCCTTAGCCAATTCCTAGATCCGCCACTGTCTGTACCTGTCTCTCTCTCTCTCTCTCTCTCTTTCTCTCTTTCTCTCTCTCTCTCTCTATAAGATTGTGCGGCGTTGGTTGTGATAGGGTGGGTGGGTGGTGGGGGAGGGGGGTGATTCACTTATTTGCTCATAACTTGAGAACCGCTCATCCGATCTTTATCATTTTTTCGGCAAATTGATACATATTACTAATGACTAACTATCTCTAGGAGGAACAAACCCTCTATCTACAAAACTGTGGAAGATATGACGTTTTTCCAAATTGCGGGGCGGGAGGGGGCGTGGCAAAAATTGAAAATATACTTGATCTGCCTGCAAGTATAAGAAGCATATGTCCCATACATGTCAAACCTCTATCTCTTACCATCTCCGAGATCTGTTTGTTCATACGGACGGACAGACGGACAGACGGACATGGCTATATCGACTCGGCTGTTGATGCTGATCAAGAATATATATACTTTATAGGGTCGGAAATGATTCCTTCTCCCTGTTACATACTTTTGCACAAACTTAATATACTCTATGTACCTTCGGTACAGAGTATAAAAAAAACGAACAAAAAGAGAATTGTTAAGATTGAGCCTCACTGACCTGCACAATAGGCAGAAAGTCACTCAAATTGAGTGCATATGATATTAGGCAAGAAACAGACGAAAGAGACATTGAGTGAAAATCCGCTCGGAATTTGCTTGAGCGTTAAATGAGGATTTTGCTTTATTCTTTTGGAACTTTTGTTGGATTCATTTAATAATTTTATTTACTTGACAAAAAAATGTTTTATATCTCTTTTTAAATGTTTGCTCAAAAGCTTGATGCGTGCAAAAATAAAAGAAATATATAAATATATGCATATAAGACTCACTCACAGGTTACTGGTTACCAAGTCGATCGTAGAAAGCGCTTTTCGGCGATGCTGGAACTGCTGTGGAGTTAGAATTTAAATATTTCACAGCTAAAGAACAAGAAAATGATAGAAAAATACACGATATTCATTTTTTTCCCAATTATTAAGCGCCGTTCGAAAATCAAATGTTGCTCATGCGCTTTTGGCTTTCTTTCACTCTTCTTAAAGTATTGACCTCGGCTCTCATCTCTTTCTCTTTCACACACTCTTTCTTTCTCTTTTTCTTCCTTTTTGGGTGAAAAGAACTAGGAAAAAATATTATATAATCGCCAACCCTTTTCGATTATCGTTCGCATCGAACGGACGCACAACTACGACCTCCGTAATAAAACCTTAAATTTTAACAAATCACCAACAGTCAATTGATTTTTATTGAACTAATATCACAATAGTTACGTTAGCGATCTATTTATGTATGTGCAAAAGTTGCTGTCCATGCATAGTGCAATATTTAAAAACAATATTAATTGCAACCAAAATTGTTTGGTCTTCTTGTGGTGCGCAACTACGACCTTTGGCCATCGAACTTCTAGAAGCTGTCACGACTCAATAAGCCGTTGCCTGTTCTCTTGGTTGTGGGATCTTGTGAGAGCGCTTCGAAAGCTTAACAATAACAACAACAAACGCGTGTCGTAGGCTGAACAACAAGCAACAGACGCTCACTGATAGCGCTAAACAAACAAACAGTAACATCTACCGCTATGAAAGCTTCTGGATCTGCACCAAAGCGTGTGCGAAGTGACTCATCTGGGATTTAAAGCAGCGATGGCCCTTGGTGGCATCCTGGGGCCGAAAGCAGTTCGCTATTCTCATGTACACGACCCGAGCGCTTGCCGAAGCTGAGACCAAAAGAGCAGAAAGCCGTCATTAGCTCGACAGAGTTCGAAGCATTAGGTCAGGAGTTCGCGGAGCTTTATTTTCGCACACTAATACCTCCTCACTTTTTGGCCTCGCTCTCGCTGGCCATC
>JAEIFU010003921.1:0-22311 GCA_018904235.1 Lordiphosa stackelbergi | reverse complement strand
TAGATTTTTTTCTTCTTGATTTCTTAAGATGAAAAACTGCTCGAATTCGAGAAGACAATTAACACAAAAATCGATTTAAGGATTGTTTAAAATATAGCCAATGCATTATGGTCCCAAAGTCGATTTTTTTGACACAAAAAAAAAACTGAAGTAGTCATTTATGAAAAAGAATAAGTTATACCTAATGTCTACTGTACACACAAAAAAATCTGATGGGTAAAATTAACTACGCTGACAGTAACTTTTTTCAAAATTTTTTATGCATGTATTTTTGTTGTTGTTTTGTAACTGTGCTAACAGTAAAATCTACTGAAGAAATTTGTAAATTTCACGTATTTATTTTGGCACGTGTTTTGCTGTTGCATTTAACAACTGTACCCTTAGTAAAATTAACTACAATTATTTTGTCAAATTTTTCTTTGTTTCTCATACTTAGTTTTTCCAGCATTTAACTGAACCCACAAGTAAATCTAACCGAACATATGGTATAACTCTTTGAAAGTATTTGATGTACCGATTAACTGTTCCGACGGCAATTCTAACCGCGAAAATTGTTGACTTAGCAAATCTCAGTTGATCTTATATAGTGCACTTGAACGGAATTTGAAATTAAGAATCGCACTTTTGCGAAGAAAATAAGGTATTGGTGAGGAAAATCGTGTCACACGTACCGAAGATGGATCAAATTGAGTAGAAAACGAGAGCGTAAATTAAAGTCGGCTCTAACCGACTTCGATATACCCGTTACTCATGAAAAAACTTGTTTAACAGTGCACTATGGGTAATATTTCAATTTATCGGGTATTAATTAATAACTTTTAAAGTAAGCAAGATTTTTTGATGCGGTTTTTTATTTTTGTTATGTAAACCCTCAGAAATATTTTTGAAAAAGTGGGCGTGTCACCGCCCACCCAAAAAATTAAAATTTTTTTAATATTTTTTTAAGAAAGTGAATATAAATCTTTACAAAAAAATTAAGTAATAATATTGAAAAAACATAATTTTAAAAATAAAATACATGAATTATCAAGAATTAATCAAAATTCTCTTCGTTTTCAACTTCTTAGTCAAACTGAAAAAATGGAGCGTAAGATTCATCTTCGAACTGATCGAAAGTATTCTCTGAGTATCCAATTTCACATGCTAAAAGGTTTATAACATCGATGGGAAGGGTAAGGGCTTTATGTTTGCGTACTCGTTTCATAAGGTTTGTCGATGATATAACTGGATCTGACGAATCCAATGCTCTATTAAAAACATCAGCGAAATTATGAATTCTGCTGTGCTTTCGTGCGTGATGAAGTCTGTCTTCTTTATATACTTTGTTGCGTGATTCAGACGCTTCTTCACCAAAGTATCCTACTGGAAGTACTGTATTTTCTATAATCTGCCTAGAATGGGCAATTATTTTATAAACAGTTGGTGTCATCGGCAGCCATTCATAAGTATCATTTCGCCAGTTTTAAAACAAAACTGTTCAAATTTATCGAAATGAATCGGTTGTTGACATGACAAACATATTAATATTGTTCGCAGATTTTGAATAATTTGCTGGTCAACTCCCGTTATTTCTGAAAAATACTGCAAAGTCGTTGAATGCTTGTCGCGCTGTGTTCCCAATATTTGTATTTCCAGCTCCGTTTTGTTTCGGTTTATCAACCTTTAGGGACCTTTGGACGTCCAATTTTTCGATTATTTGTTTCGTTAATTTGTAATTGGGTGGTGCTCATTAACCAATTTGAATGTTTTCGTTGAAAATAATTTATTTTCCTGTTGCCTTTTTTGCCATCTGACCATCAAATTACTCCAAAAACTATGGCATCTGCTTTTTAAAACAGCTTCATAGTTTGAAACAACAATGTTTTAATTTAATTTCATTTTAAAAAAGTCCAAAATGGCTTTTTCTTGGATTATGTGGCCTTTCTTTTTGCGCCATATATCGAAAAGCTCGGCGTTTGAAAACGCATATACACCTGCAAAAGATTAATTTGCGCCGGTTGTGCGGAAAAGTGCACATTAAGACTAAGTGCATTTAATTCACAATTAATGACTCTACGACATACACTTGGACACACAGCTAGCAAATGCTAACATTTTTTTAAAAGTCTCCGCAAAGTTAAAATTTCTTTCCAAGAAATGACCCTGGAGAACCTTTTCTAATTTCACAAAATATTAGTAGAACACGCACAAAAACAAAATATTAGTACAACCAACATATAGTACAAACCTGTATGAGTGGTATCCATTTCAAGTTTTATTCAAAATAAACTTGCACTTTCCAAAATAACAATTGCAGAATTGGCAGCAAAAACATTGCAGTTTTAAAGCACGTGCGTTGTACAGCAACAGCTGACTTTGACAGCTGTTAGGCTTAACATAGGTCTGTTATTAAACATTTTGAGTATGGAGCTTTAAAGCTCGATCATTTCTTGAGACGTTAACAAAAAAAACATAAATTTAAAAAAATTGAGAAAATTACTAAATACCCGATAAATTGAAATATTACCCATAGTGCAGTGTTCCCGCGTTCCTTAGTGTGACCATCCAAAAAAGAATGCAACATTTTGGGGGGTGGTGGGGGGAGGGCTAGTTCACTTTTTAGAATATAACGAGAACCGTTCCTCCGATCTTTATTATTCTTTCGGCAAATCGATTCATTTTGATAACAATACTTAGAAGAAAGAATTTCACTTTTAAACTGGATAATTACTAACTTTTTTTTTGCCAAATTGCGGGGGGGGGGGGGGGGGGGGGGAAAATTTGAAACAAAATTGATCTGCGTGCAGATAAAAGAAGCATTTGTCCCATTCATGTCAAGCCTCTATCTCTTACCATCTCTGAGATCTAGGTGTTCATACAGACAGACGGACGGACGGACGGACGGACAGACGGACAAGGCTAAATCGACTCGGCTGTTGATGCTGATCAAGAATATATATACTTTATAGGGTCGGAAATGATTCCTTCTGCCTGTTACATACATTTGCACGACTTTAGTATACCCTTTTTACTCTACGAGTAACGGGTATAACTAACAGTCAAATTTGAGTATTTTGTGTGTTCACAAAAAAAAGTGTATTTTTCTTCGTCGTTTGGTCACATTATGAAGTAAGCGAAAAGCCAGAACAAAAATTATAATCAAGAACCAAACGGAAATTTATTTTTGAATAACCACGAAAATACCACATTTTTTTGCACTAAATTGCTCACAGCTCCTGGGTTTGTTCATTGATTTTGATAATCGTTATCTGGTTCTCTCGTAGGAGTGCGATTCTTAAGTAGAAAAAATAAAAATAATTTTTTTGAATTTTTTTATATTTTTTCTATGCGTTTAAAAATGAAATTTCTTGCATTTTTGAGCAAAAAATTGAATTTTTTGAAATGTTTTGGTTTATTGTATCCAAACTACTAAGCCGATTTAAAAACAATGTTCTACGCAATTACTGGCAGTTTAATTGCCTGTCGATTCATACCTTGCTTGACTCTATCTGACAATTATGAAGTCAGATATGGCTTAAAATGTAAGAGCACCTACCGAAAAAGTGAAAAAAATTCATATTTCAAAAACGGAGCCATGAAAAAATTTTTGAAATCGATTTTTAAGATCACCATTCCAAACTACACCAAAAAAAAATTTCAGTAGAAATGGGTCTTTTTGGCTGTAAACTAGTGTTATGTGGGTTAACGCATTTTTAAACAAGATTTTCGGTTAGATTTACTATTGCCATAGTTCCTCTTACCAACTTTGTGGGTTTGGCGCATTTCTAACCCACAATATCGTTTAAATTTGTTTACAGATTTCTTTGTGTGTGTATTAATGCAGTCTTAATTGTCAAATTGTCTTCGTCTTAAAGCTAGGTACTCAGACCCTCGAAGTTTTGTCAGATCGGAAATTGTTTGATAATTTCCAGAGCAGCTTCGACAATATAGTGTGACCAGGCAACAGCAAAAAGTCAGATGACGGCTAATTCAAATAAAATAAAAGAGTTTATAAAAATTGATAATGAAAGTCACTAGGGAAAATTCAGAGGTCGAAAGCAATGCCATGGTCACTTTTATGGATGCATTTATCCTTTATTATGGCCTGCTGGAGCAGAATTTGACCACGATAACCCAAAACTCAACGTAAGATTAAAATTAGCACATTAAACTAGAGGTAATATTCAAAGCCACAGCCAGCTCCATGGACTGAAGGATCATACTCTCCATGCGTTTTAGTTGAATATGGACTTTAAGGTAGGTGACCACATAGGTAGCAACGGGAAACTATCACAGTAAGCGGGAGGAAACACTAATGTAATGGGCAGTGGAGACTATAAAGGCTTAGGTCTATTTAGCCGTGGGCTGTGGAGGCTACGGACGTTTGGTCTTGGGTACCTTGGGACACATTGGGCAAACGGCACACTAACCATATCAACGGGAGAGACTACTGAAAAAGATTCTCTGCAGCTCGCCCACTTTAATCAGCTCTACTTGTTTGGCGTCCTAGCTAACAAATAAGCGTCTGGTCAGTTGTCTCCGAGCACATAAAGAGTCAGGACAGGATTTTTCGAGCGACGTGTTTCTGGGAGTGGTGCAAGCCGAAATTAAGTTCTGTGTGAAACTCGATAAATCTGCGACAGATTTGATATGATCAAGCCGGCTTACCCACATGTTGCTTTAGCAAGGTGTGGTGTGTTTCGGTGGCACCAGACCTTTTTCGAGGTCGCCGACGAAGACCGTGCTGGAAGACCTTCGACTTCGACATACACCGACAATGTGACTCGTGTGCGCAAAGCGTCGACTAATTATTCGCTTAATTGCCCAGATGTTTAATATACCAAAATCTGTTATTCATGACATTGTGACGGAGCATTTGAACATGCGCAAGGTGTGGGCGAAGATGGTCCAAAAATGGAGCTTGAAAAGTTACTTCTTGTGAACAGCTACCCGACAAAGGCTGGCATTCCAACGCTTCCACAGCCGCCCTACAGTCCAGATGTGGCCCCCCGGACTTTTTTTTGTTTCCTCGCCTGAAAAGGCCGCTGAAATGCAAGCATTTTGACACGACAGAGGGGATCCAAGCAGCATGCACCGCGGCTTTCAAGGCTATTCCGGAGAATGCCTTCGAAAGTTTTTAAAGATTAGTAACGATTGACTCAATACATTGATGTAAATCGACTCAGTCCTATTACTTTCCGGACAAACCCTGTATATTGTATAGCCCCCTATAAAAATATCGTGTTTTGACTGAAACTGAAAAACTTGAAATTCTGTGGAAGAGGGAATAGTTTTTGCAATAATAGTTTACTCCTTGATATCTGCAAGCACTTTTCGTACACATACTTTCCGGCCAATGAATGGCACTCAACCCAGAATTCTGAATTGCAAATTGGAATTGTTCATTGGTGCGTTCTACCACCGTCTGCATATCATTATCAATTGAAACCGGCCAAAATGCAGCCATTGGGTTGAGTAAACATCTGCCAGCATGTTGTTACTTCAAACAATAACATTTATGATATGCATATGGAAAAGTAAACCATTCAAAATACGTAAAGTGACTGGCAGAAATGGAATCAATTTTTGCCGCAATCAATTCGGAAATACATTCAACTGATCTGTGACACGTAAAGCATTTTAATTGAATTTGTTATCAAAGCTCGCATAGAATTTTCAACACAACGGGCGCCTGACGAGCGGCAGGATTCATAGCATTCATAGCGAATGCTGTTACAGAAAATACAGCAAACGCACGATAAATATGCAAAACGCGAACGTTTCATATTTTTCAACTGCAGGCGCAGAAGTTAGTGTAGGGCGGAACAGGAATCTCACACGCCAAGCCATGTGGCAGAGGAGTGACAGCAGAGTGACAACTGATTGATATGCAGATGGTGTATGGCGTGTGTGTCTGTGTGTGTGTGTGCAACAGGATGCTACAAAATCAACCACAAAGAACAAAACTAACTTGAAAGCAAGACGTGACAGCGGTTGGGAGACACAGAGTTAACAGCATATCAAACAAACCGAAATGTATGTCGATTGCTCTTAGATTTATGCAAAGCGATGTAATGAACAAGATGAAGACGCGCTCTGCAGCAATTAGAAACTCATTCAGCTTTAAAGATTTGATTAGCTTAAAGAGGCTCCGCACTTGTCACGAGTCGCCCATCTGTGAATATTCGAGCGGGAAATTTAATTAGCAGCCATTTAGCAAGGCAGCACTCAAGCGGGCGGCTGCTCTCGCGCCTCATGTGACTCCAAAAACTCGTAGACTGTTCGCCTACATAGCTGCAAATTACAAAAGTCAATAGGGAAATTATTGATTGAAAATGGTAAAGTGAGAAAAAGGGCCAAACAAAGGCCAAACGTGGCATGTACGTAATTTGCTCGGGGAATGGGTGGCGTATGCGTAATCCGGGTTGTGTTCATGAAAAAACAATTTCAGAAAGCAAAGTTCAGAAAAGTGCGAGCTATTTATAGTTACTAATGAAGCTTCAGACACTCATTGAAAGTGAACGAAGAATAAACTGAAGTCAAGCAAAATAAGGCAAAATATGTGATTGTTTTAGTCACCATTTTTGATAACAAATCGTAGAACTTTTTAGCAGGCTCTAGATCATTAATTTATGATTTTGTCCATAACTTTTCTTAAACAAAACACACACAACACCACAAAGGAGCCTGGTTGACTGTATAACGTATTATTATTATTATTTGAAAGAATAGGCATACAATTGCACATTGTGTACAATTGGATTGCCATAGCAACTTAGGCCTAAAGCCTGCGATAATTAATTTATGGGTATTTCGCAGAAGCTTATGTAAAAGTTGTGTTGGCTTTTTGTTTGCTTAATTAAAGATTGCTCTTTGTGTGGCTGTGGGTTGTTTTGGCCGTTGAATAAAAAAACATGAATTAATTCTCATATTTCTCCTACGCGTTTCGACGTTTGTAACATCTTCTTCAGGGAGACTGCAGTTGATTTTTTCACAAAAAACATATCGAAGAAAGAAAAACATTGTTACCAATTTTGGCACCTAATCACAGAGATATTGTTACATATACATACATAGTAGAGACCTGCACGAGTGATCCGATGCCAGATCTGAGTAAAATACTATTTTACGGATAGTTACTCTTTTTTGTAACAGATAATCATTTTCATGAGTACGAGTTGTAATCGGCATCGTGGCATCGTACGATTATAATCGTAGAACCGTAGGAACTATAATAAATACGGATAACTTAAATTATTTCTGTTTACACCACACAAGAAATACTAAATTGTCGATATGTGCTTAAGAAACACGCGAATAACTTCCATCAACCGGCTCTCAAATGGGAAGCAAAGTTTGGGATCCAACAGTAGGTACTTGGCTGATGACTTATTAAATTATCAAACAAACTTTACTCCCAACCAGGAAAAAAAACATGTAAGGATCATTACATTAGCGCAGTTCGCAGCTAAGGGTTCTCCGTGGTAATAAAACCGCTAAATAATTAAGAAGCTGCTTTTGAAGGCCAAAAATGACCACACTTAACTTCATAACCATTATTTTGACAATGCCGAACCGCGGGAAATACCATGGATGACCAATGGTAAAGAATATAGTTAAGATCGTAAGGAATGTTTCAAACCACTTTCCGTGACTGACAGATCATCAAATCGCGGAAATCTAAAATAGTATTAATGTCAAACAAACTTTGCTCCCAACCAAGTAAAAAACCATGCAAGGATTAATGCATAAGAGCAATTCGCATCTAAGGGATCTCCATGGTAATAAAACCGCTAAGTGCTTTAGAAACTGCTTTTTGAGGCCAAAAATGAGCACACATGAGCACTACATTACCATGTTAATGATAATACTGAACCGCGATAAATACCATGGATGACCATTAATGAAGAACTTAGATCCGAAACGATATTTTTCCGCAATTTTATGATTTGTCATCAAGGAGAGTGATTTGAAACATTCCTACCTATAAAGAGATTGCGGTGTGACGCTATAAAATTATTCTATGGTATCTTTATGCGATATGTTGTCGTGAATAAAATGGTATATTCTTCATGTTCCTTCTCCCGCGAGTTCTTTGGCTTAAGATATGACCATCGCTTCCACAACTTGCTTATAGTTCTAAAAAAGAATCCATTCGCGAACTCTTCAGATCGATATGATCCAAAACGGTCTTCGATGGTATTCATAACTTTAACTAATTGAAATAGTAATATGAAATCGTTCATTTCCAATTGCAGAGAGACTTTACATTGACAAACCTAACAAAAAATTAGTATAAAATTATTTTGGTATATTCCTTATTAATAGCTGTGTGAATTTAAAAAAACAAGTGAGAAAGTCGGTCAAGCCCGACTATAACATACTCTGTACCCGGTGTATATGCTGAATGCGTCGCTGCCACTGTGTTCATCTCTAAGTTTTTTCCCTCTCTCTCTCTCTCTCTCTCTCTTTGATGCATGCAATGCGGTGTTGTTTGCGTGTGCGTGGGAGGCGTCTTTATTACACTTTTTTCTCATAACTTGAGAACCGCTCATCCGATCTTTATCATTTCTTCGGCAAATAGATAGATATTACTAATGACTAACTATCTCTAGAAGGTACGAATCATCTATCTACAAAACTGTGGGAGATATGACGTTTTTTCGAAATTGCGGGGGCGGGAGGGGGCGTGGCAAAAATTAAAAAAAACTTGATCTGCCTGCAAGTATAAGAAGCATTTGTCCCATACATGTCAAACCTCTATCTCTTACCATCTCTGAGATCTGTTTGTTCATACGGACGGACAGACGGACGGACAGGTGGCTATATCGACTCGGCTGTTGATGCTGATCAAGAATATATATACTTTATAGGGTCGGAAATTATTCCTTCTCCCTGTTACATACTTTTGCACAAACTTAATATACTCTATGTACCTTCGGTACAGAGTATAAAAATATTACAATTGACCTTGAGCTTTGCATTGGAAATTTAAAAATAAAACAGCTCCAAGACTCATTTGGCCGAACTGAAGCACCAGATTTTAAGCCTCCTACGACTTACGGTGGTGGAATGCGGCAAAATATCATTGATTGAATACTGCTTGGTACCTAACTTGACAAAGAGCAAGATTCTTAAATCCCGAACCATTTACAGTCTCAAACTTCACACAACACTTCATCCTGTACTCGGCCATCGACAACTCGTGATTTTTTTATTTAGGCAATACTTCGCTGGTGCTTGAGCGTTTCTAACAAACACGTTTTCGCATATTTGATGGACTGGATCCTTTGGCAAATTTAAAAGTTTATTCGCATCTTTTGCACAGCACATAGCCAACAAATTCGAAAGTATTGGCCTCCGAACTCTATCGTAGAATTTCCACACATCGCTGGAACCACTCTTGCGTCAATCCGCTTCATATTATTTCTTAACAAATTTTATACGACCGGCACGATGTACACCCAAAAAAATTTGTATCAATATCACTCTGATACACGTTGTCTCAAATCGAAACTGAAACTAGTATCATTTTTTTGTATCAATGCAAACCAGAAAGTATTAGATTGAAACTTCGAATATTTATTTGATGCGCAGAAGTATTAATTTGACTAAACTAAACAATTTTTTTTTTTTCGAAATTCGAAGAATGTATGAATTGTAAAACGAAGCATGCCGAACGTCGCAGCTGGCGATGTGACATGTTACATTTAGTGATTTACTTTTTAGTGTAACAAATGTGTCTTAGTTAAGTAAAGGCTATGGAGAACCCTTTCCGACTTAGAAATAAAATGGATTTTAAATGCGATTCAAGGTAAGTATAAGCAGCTGGTTTCATTCTTTTTTGAAAAATATGTAAATAACAAAGTAACTCTTTGACTCTTTAGACAGGACCCAACAAGCCAGAATGCTGCTGTGACCTTTTAGCGTTGCAAGAAGAAAAAACGTACAATGAGAGAGGTGCGAAACCAAGAAAGCTGCAGAACAGGCGTTTTCGCGTTTTACTCAAGGTCTCTGAAGGCGTAAACTGCTACTAGTACGGCAGGGTCCCCCCCCAAGAGGGGGGCAAAAATGTGACTATGTCTCCCCTCTAACACACAGGGAGTATGTTCGTGCCCCAGGGTCTATGGCTGGGGAACTTTGATGTTCGGGTTCGAGCAAGAGGCATTCCAATATGGTGACTTCTGGTTAAGCAACATTCGCATGGACACGGAGGGAGAGACAAAGTTTCCACTTAGAGGGGGGTCACATGGACGAATCAATTTAATATGTAAATAAATTACATTTTGATAGGAGTTTTGAAATAAAAAATTTTTATAAAATGTTTTGTTTTAATTTTAATGGGAGATTATAAGGAACTGAATTTAGAGTAAAGATAAGAAAAATATTAAATTAATAAAAGTAGTATCAAAATGAAACAAAAGTTTGATAGTTGAATTATTAAATTAATAAGACCTAGTGTCAAATTGATGCTTAAAAATAAATAAAGTGTCAACCTGAATGTTAATACTTTCGAAGATGTCAATTTGTTACCGGAGTATTAGAGAGAGTTGCGATACTCAATAGTTTCAAAGTCTATGTCTCGATGTGATGCCAACTTTTTTTTTGTTCACAGTCTAAGTTTTAAAGCTATCGAGCTGAAACTTTGCACAGAGTCTTCTTTTTACTGCACACTGCTAATATGTCGGAACCAACCGGATCGGATGACTATATCTTATAGCTGCCATAGGAACTATCGGTTGAAAAGTGGGTCTTTGTGAGAAAAACTTTTTTGTTTTTAATGTTAACGGCTCCCACTTCAGCGATTATTAATACTATAGGCTTTCACATAGATTAGGAAGTTTTTTTCAAAATCGGATGACTATATCTTATAGCTGCCATCGGAACTATCAGTCGAAAAATGGGTTTTAATGAGAAAACTTTTTTGTTTTTAATGTTAATGTGTCTCACTTCAGCGATTATTAATATTATACGCTTTTATACAGATTTGGAAGTTTTGGTCAAAATCGGATGATTATATCTTATAGCTGTCATAGGAACTATCGGTCGAAAAGTGGGTTTTATTTGGAAAAATTGTTTGTTTTAATGCTGGCGTTCTTAAACTCTGATGTATTAAAACATTTGCAAGGGTACAAAAGTTCGGCAAGGACGAAGTTAGCTTGGCCCTCTCGTTTTTCTCTCTCTCTCTCTTTGATGCATGCAATGCGGTGTTGTTTGCGTGTGCGTGGGAGGCGTCTTTTTTTTACAGTTTTTATACACTAAGGATTATAATTCCAAGTGTGCAACGCATGAAGGAATCATCAACGACCACATAAGGTATATATATTCTTGATCAGCATGACGAGCTGAGTCGATTAAGCTTTGTCCGTTCGTCTGTCCGTCTGTCTGTTTCTACGCGAACTAGTCCCTCAGTTTTGGAGCTATCGAGCTGAAACTTTGCACAGAGTCTTCTTTTTACTGCACGCTGCTAATATGTCGGAACCGACCGGATCGGATGACTACTTCTTGTAGCTGCCATACAAATGTTCGTTCGGAAAAAGGATTTTAGTAAGAAAAACTGGTTTGTTCTCAATATTACTGCTCGTAAACACGGTCATGGGCAATATGTAATGTTTTTAAGCTGATCTGCGAAGTTTGGTCGAAGTCGCTAACCGTTGAGACAAGCTATTTCAAGTGTATCAAAACTTCGGTACAGACGAAGTTAGCTTTGCCTTTCTCGTTTTCTCATAACTTGAGAACCGCTCATCCGATCTTTATCATTTCTTCGGCAAATCGATACATATCACTAATGACTACCTATCTTTAGAAGAAATGAATCATCTACCTATAAAACTGTCCGAGATATGACGTTTTTTTCAAAATTGCGGAGGCGGGAGGGGGCGTGGCAAAAATTGAAATAAACTTGATCTGCCTGCAACTATAAGAAGCATTTGTCCCATACATGTCAAACCTCTATCTCTTCCCATCTCTGAGATCTGTTTGTTCATACGGACGGACGGACGGACGGACAGACGGACAGACAGACAGACGGACAGACGGACATGGCTATATCGACTCGGCTGTTGATGCTGATCAAGAATATATATACTTTACAGAGTCGGAAATGATTCCTTCTCCCTGTTACATACTTTTGCACAAACTTAATATACTCTATGTACCTTCGGTACAGAGTATAAAAAGTGACAACAACAAAACTGCCAATGAGACCAGTTCGAGAGAAATATATGACCATTGCCAAGATAACGCTAACACTCACACAACAAAGAACATAACAATAAAATGAAAACATCAGCTCGAAAAGTCATCAATGGGCAAGGAACAAGAACCCCCAAAAAAAAAAAAACCTTGCCTCAATTTTCTGCCTTTTGCTTTGACTCAATGACAGACGGGTAGACCAAGTACTACAGGGTTGCCCATATTCGACGGACCCATCTGGCAACGCCATAACTTTTGACAGAGATGTCAGATCGCTTAATGACATACCGCGTTTGAAGCGTCAGTCCAAGCAGATTTTTACCATGGAACAATACACGCCACGCGAGCGCTCTGAAATAGTTGAAATTTACATTCAACAGAACAAGTCAATTGTGAAAACTCAACGTGCTTTTAAAAAATTAAAAAATGTGACCGAAATGTGTGAAATGGGACCGTAAATAAGCAAAATTGCCGTATTTACGCCACTGAAAATCCTCAGGAGATTCAAGAAGTGCCTCTTCATGACGAAAAAGTCACAGTTTGGTGCGGCGTTAGTGCGAAAACGGTCATTGGGCCGTTTTTCTTCCAAAATGAAAATGGCCATGCTGTTACCATCAACCAGGAGCGTTATCGCGACATGATGACCAATTTTGTGATGCCAATTATTCGTCGAAAGCGTATGAGGCAGTTCTGGTTTCAACAAGACGGCGCTCCACCGCACACAAGTCGCATAACAATCGATTTTCTGAAGAAATTGTTTCCGGGCCGTTTGATGTCGAAAAGTGGTGATTTGGACTGGCCACCGCGTTCGCCCGATTTGACGCCGCCTGACTTCTTCTTGTGGGGATATTTGAAGTCAAAGGTTTACGTTAACAAGCCAAGGACCGTAGAAGAGCTCAAGGACAACATTCGTGAAGAAATAGCCGCTATTCCGGCCGAAATGTTGGCGAAATCGATGGAAAATGCTGCAAAAAGGGCACAATACGCCATCAACGCCAGAGGCGGCCATTTGAGAGATATCATATTCAAAAATTGATGTAAACAAATCTACTTGGAACAAATTAAATGATTAAGATTGCCAATCGCCAAATTTTTATTTTTTTCTTTGATTTTTTTAAATATGGGCAACCCTGTACCTTCGGTACGGAGTAGTCCATTTGTTTTCCCCACCGTGCAGAGGATATTTTAGTAAAAATAAAATTCAGTTGGATAATTTTATTTCTTCTTTGAAGCTAAACTTTATCTCATGCAGCAAATTTAATTGCTTTTTATATTTTGAAAATTGCTAACATTGTGGTTTTATGATAAAATCCTGCCACATTTTATTTCCAGAAGTCGACATCAACCAAAGCAGAAAAAAAAGATTTTATCTATTACTTTGCACGCCTCGATGCGTTTTTAGTCCTGCTCGTAAATTTCGGTTACATATTCATACGCCCTGTTGGTCAACCGAATGACCAACCGACCGCAGCGGCAATTATTTATGGGGAAAGTGCCAAGGCATCTCGAATGCAAATGAGTATCGAGGGGTTTTGATTGCTTTTTAGTTGCAAGCGAAAGAATAGGCTACACGGCCTGGAACTGGAAAAAAAATGAATATTTAAAAGCTGATGGTTGAGTAGCCTTAGACTTGCAATGCGCTCTCAATAATCAAAAGTTCATGTTTAGCCTGCACATTTTGGATGAAAGTTATAGTTTGGTGTGGAAACACAGAAAATTCTTCATAGTAAGAAGTTCTGATAGAAACACAAGATTCGCATAATTTACAACTTGACGTGTTGAACTAAGTTTCCCAAAATTACTAGATGAATTGTTATTTCCATATCTTCGTTACGGTGTAAATTCATGTTTGGTTCCATTTTCTATCTTTACAATTGGCTTCTTTTGCCACACCAAACATTTGCTGTTCGAGTCGAAGCACACGCACCTACACACCTGAGCAGCTAATTCCTGCGTGTGCTCGCCTCAACCCCTGGCAACTGTTACAAGTTCAATATTTACCTTAGTCCACTGTCCTTGATGATTGGCCTGTGGCAAGTAAATTTACATATTGAGAGGCGATTATCAGCTAATAGATTAATATTTTGTTTGCCTGGTTGGGTAAATGCCAAATTAATGCCGCAGGTGAGACCACAGATACTCGATATAAAACTAACTTGGTATAAAGTGACAAACTGAAAATCAAATATGTATTCCCATTTTCCGCATACGCAGGCAAAATTGAAGCTTAAGCGAAGCAAGAGCCTTTGTACTGCTCGAACTTTCACGACGGCAGGTGAACTCTTTGGCTAAGAGTGGCACTCGATGGCGGTGCGTGCGAAAGTTGTTTGCCACAGTTGGAAGATTGATTGAATCCAGAAGTGACGATAACAAGCGCCAAAGTGAAATGGAAAAGCAAATAGCAATGGCTATGGCAACGGCACGGAAACTGAAAATACAACTTTTGTACTTGCCACCCTTGGAGTACAGTGAAGGCTTTTGAATGTCGATGAATGGTTATGGAAAAATGCAATTATTAATTTCATATCTTGGGATTGCTGTAGAATTATACCATTCGTGTAAAGAACCGGACTGAGAAGTAGAAATTGCTTCAATTCATGACTGATTTCAGTACCATCCATGGGTTCAGTACGTAGATCTCTGCAGGAAAGAAGTGAAGCTGCCTTGATTTCCATATTATGGCTTCATTCAGCTTTGCTTTAGCACTGAGACATACTCAAGAGACTTGCTTGGAGGTCTGAACCAATATCAAGTAGCTTTTAGGAGCTTCGAATACTTGGTTTATAAAAACTTCTTGGCTTGCTCAGCCTACCGCTATTGCATAACTCTTCTGTTACTCATAAGCGAGTAACTACTGCACATGCGTGCGAGTTATTTAAATGTTAGCTGACGCCATTGCTTTTTGTAGACCATTTACCATTTCGTGCACGAGACTCTTTTCGACACGAAATGTATGCATCCACCTTTTGCTATCCACGTGGTGCGAGTGTGTATGTATCAAGCAAAAATAACATTTCTTTATTTTCCATGGTGTTTTTTCAAAAAATTTGTCTACTTAAGACCACCTTGAACTTGGGAACAGGACATTTGGTATTTGTACCCCATTCAAACACTTTAAGTTGGCACCACTACAAAAGTAATTAATTCCATTTTTATTGCATGTGCTTTTACGTTTTCTTTCTCTGTCCTTGCATACTTTCGGGCGTTACTCATCTTTTGCAATTGCTTGCCCATTGGGCCACACATTTAATGTGGTCGCGAATCGTTCGGTGTGTCCATTGAGGCCATAAAAATTGTAATTAAGCACGAAAACTAGTGTCACATGGCGTATACGTGATGTGGGTCGATTTTTCGTTTTAATTGCCACACCGTGTATGGCTCATACGCTGGTTTGAAGTTCTTTAAAAATGAATTTCTAATTGACTTCAATTCTGTCTGGTTTAATGGGTTATGAATGTATTTGTAGGAAAAGGTTTTATTTGTGTTGTGTGTTCCACTGGAGCAAATGGTTTTCAGATAATTGATTTTTCGATTTTTTTTTTTTTAAATTTTATTGAGCGAGACCACTTTTTGGTTTTCCACAAATACGGTTCGGTTCAACAAATTAAGTAGTTTTTTCAACGACACATACAATATAGAAATATAGAAATTCCTTGTAATCTGACTATCATTCAAGAAGTTCAAGAAGAGAAGTCAAGAAACGAAAATGACAACTGCAGAGCATAAAAGGAATGCAACTATGAGGAAAATAATGTTGATGAAGGCTGCTCATGTACTTCAAAAGCATTTCTTGATTTGGACGATGACCAAGGTAACTCAATAAATTACCTGGAGGACTATATAATTAAAGTTTGTTGTGCTGCACATGCTCAAGATTTAGTAGATAACGATTTTTGAAGGCAGTTTAGTTTGACATTAGTACTCACATTATATGAATTCTTTGCATAAAATAATTGAATTGAAATTGAACTCGGTTGAGTTAGGCAAATTATGCGAACGGTGACTAACTATTAAAAATTTTTTAATTTAGAGTTCTTTAAAATAGCTCCAGCTAAAAACATTTGATAGTTCAAAATATCTTTTTATAGCTGCAGCTAAAAAAAACTTATTCCGCTTGCTTTTCATTTCGAGCAACTGTTCTGAAATCTTTTGTTTATTACTATACTCGTTCGATAAACGTTCTTCTATTATGAGCTTATTACCAACATTGTGAGTGCTCTAAGAACCGAGATTTTAAACTTTGTTAACTTCATTAGCATTACTTTGAACCCATCCAGAACTCGGAATCAATTTAACGGGCCTTTTCAGTTTATATACCCTTGGAGCATGATAAATTTCTGCCAGGTTTTTATATGACAGCTAAACGATATATTCATCCGATTTTGATCAAACTCTCTAAAATTGTGTTGAGACAGATAATATTTATAACTGAAACGTACAAACACGCTACCATTGAAAACAAAAAAGTTTTTCTCACTAAAGCTATTTTTTCGACCGATCATTCCTATGGCAGTTACCTAAATTTATTTGATGAACTTTTAGCAGACTTTTTGAACCAGGAGTCGGACTCGGATACAATCTTTTAGCAAGATAATGCTGCCATAAACAGAAAACAGAAAATCAAGCTTCTTGAATGTCCAGTACGTTCTTCAGACATGAATCCAGTTCACAACATGTGTGATAACCTCGCACGTCGTGTTTATGCTGGCGGACGAAAGTTCAACTCGTCTGAAGTCCTTTGTAAGGCTGTTAATGAGGAATGGGCCAAAATACCGGATTCAGAGTTCGAATTAGCTTGAGCTTTGTCCGTCCGTCTGTCTGTCCGTCTGTCTGTCTGTTTCTACGCAAACTAGTCTCTCAGTTTTAAAGCTATCGAGCTGAAACTTTGCACAGAGTCTTTTTTTTACTGCACACTGCTAATATGTCGGAACCGACCGGATCGGATGACTATATCTTATAGCTGCCATAGGAACTATCGGTCGAAAAGTGGGTTTTAATGAGAAATTTTTTTTGTTCTTAATGTTAACGTGTCTCTTTTATAATATAATATTATTAATATTATACGCTTTTACACAGATTTGGAAGTTTTTGTCAAAATCGGATGACTATATCTTATAGCTGCCAAAGCAACAATCGGTCGAAAAGTGGGTCTTATTTTGAAAAATTGTTTGTTTTAATGATAGCGTTCTTAAACTCTGATGTATTAAAACATTTGCAAGGGTATAAAAACTTCGGCAAAGACGAAGTTAGCTTGGCCTTCTCGTTTATTATACTTATTCTGTATCCTTTTTAATTTTTTTTAAGACTGGCTTTAATTTAATTTCGCAGTAAAAATAGAACTTTTTTAAACGCTTTAACTTTAATATAAATATTTGATATGTTGATTTACCTTAAATCAATCATGTTTTAACAATTTTCTTCCAATAACATGTTTTAAACATTTTTTATTGAACAAAATATAGCTGGCTTTAATTAAATTTCGATGAGTGTATTTTGGACTGTCCAATCTGAACCTCTCTATTCACCAAGGTCAGCGCTTTCGTAAGTACTCAAATGAAAATATTTGTTTGTCTGCACTTATAAATGGGTCATCTCTATAAATATAAAAGAGAGTGTCCTGACTGATTGATTCACTGATTCACTGACTGACTGATTGGCAATCATCGCACAGCCTAAACGGTAAGAGATAGAAATTTGGACAGGAGTTTCTGTTAGTGGTGAAAGTGCGTACTAAGACGGGATTTTGGAAAATTCCATCCGGAAAAGTCGGAAAAGCGTCGGAAAAGTTTGTATGGGAAAAATGTTATTTTTCATCCGATTGACTTGAAATTTGGTTTGTATGCATAGTACGCGAAATAATCCGCCCACGAGAAAAATGGCCGGAAAATTTTGCCTGAAAAAAACTATTTTTCATCCGATTGGCTTCAAACTCGGTTTGTAAGGATAGAATACGAAATAAATTGAATTGTGATTTTCTGATGTTGGAAAATTTGACCCAACGGTCGGAAAATTCCCGGAAAATTCTGCATAAATAAAAGTTTTTTCATCCGATTGGCTTGAAACTCGGTTTGTAAGGGCGGAATACGAAATAGTTTGAAATATGATTTGCCGATGTTGGAAAATTTGACCCAACGGTCGGAAAATTCCCGGAAAATTCTGCATAAAAAAAACAATTTTTCATCCGATTGGCTTGAAACTCGGTTTGTAAGGATAGAATACGAAATAAATTGAATTGTGATTTTCTGATGTTGGAAAATTTGACCCAACGGTCGGAAAATTCCCGGAAAATTCTGCATGAAAAAACAATTTTTCACCCGATTGGCTTGAAACTCGGTTTGCAAGGACAGAATTCGAAATAGTTTGAAATGTGATTTTCTGAAGTTGGAAAATTTGACCTGACGGTCGGAAAATTCCCGGAAAATTCTGCATGCAAATAGACTATTTTTCATCCGATTGGCTTGAAACTCGGTTTGTAAGGACAGAGTACGAAATAATTAAAAATGTGATTTTCAATGTCGGAAAATCCGCCCCCAGGATTTTAACGCCTGGAAAATTCTACGTGCAAAATAACTATTTTTATCAAAATGAGAATTCATTTGTGTTTTCATTTTCCGATGTTGGAAATTACGCCGGGATACCCTCTAGGAAGTGAATGGGATGTGGGTGGGATGTGAGTGGGATGTGGATAGGATGTGGGCAGGAAAGTGGACGGGAAGTGGACGGGAAGTGGACGGGAAGTGGGAGGGATGTGGGAGGGATGTGGGTGGGATGTGGGTGGGATGTGGAAGGGATGTGGAAGTGAGTGGGAACTGGGGGGAAGGAGGTGGGTGGGAATTGGGTGTAGAGTGGGTGGGATGGGGGTGGGAGTTGGAGGGAAAACCCATCAGCAAAGTTCGATTTCTGGGTTCTACTTAAAATTAATTTATCTAATATTGTTTGGTTTTATACTGTTGAAGGCGCAGCGAAGCGCGTCGGGTTATTTGCTAGTATTTTGTATGTTATATTTTTAATTCAAAAAGAAAACTTCTTAATGGATCACGATCACCCTTAATATAAACTATCTGTTAAATTTCCAAGCCTAGACTCATTTGTCAAATGACATCACAGACTCACAAAATCACAAAATGGAGCATTGGTTAGTTTGTACTACCTTGTTTTCATTGTATCATGCAAAGTTAGCTTTCCTCCATTTTTTCTATACAAATTTAATTTTGATTGAAGTATTTTTGTACGCTAGAGCGCTGAGAACTTCAAGCTGCTTCAATTCCGAAATATTTTGTTTTTCTTGTTAGTCATTTTCCAGCTTACATTTTATAAAACAATTTAAATTGAATTAGTTATGGTACTTAATTCGCTTATAGTTTTGATTATATTTTAGTGTTGATGAGGGCTTTTGCCACAAGGTTGGAAAATAACATGCAACTAAACCTACACACTGCTTAGAACCAGACAGCAGACAGCACCCTGGAGCCCCAGAAGGATGAAACCAATTTTAGCAGGAGTCGAGAGTCTGACAAAAACAATTTTTGGGCTTATAATTACATTAACATTGTGTGATATGATAAGGAACATGTTTACGGCTTTATGTTGATGCTGTTTTGTGCACATTTTGTGGACTGGTTACTGTAAAGAAATGGCCGAACATGCGCATGAAACTGGCTGTAACTGTGCCTATGTGTGTCTGTCGTTTCTATATCTGTCTGCTTGCTTGGCAACCTCAAGCACACTTCAGTGGCACACAATGCCAAGCAGAGGCATATGAGGCAAGCAAAAGCGCAACAATAACAACATGACCCTTGAAACAAACAAAAAAAAACAGCAACAACTAACATTATGATGATGGTTAAACCTAACGAACTAAAGTAGCATAGATTTTTAGCATAAGCAGCGAGAAATCGTTTACGTTTTATAAATGGGCACAAACACATGCACGTATAAGGAAACCCCTTTTAAAGGGTTGTTTGAAAATCATGTCCGACCCACTAGATACTAGATACGAGCGTTTGATTAAAATTACTAAATTGCTTTTAGCGATGGGATATTTACATTGCCCCCTCAATGGGCACGCCACTGTACCCACCCACCGCCACACACACACTTAACCGCCCATACAAACACAGAGAGAGGCAGCTGAGCGTGGGCACTTAGGCAAAGCCACAAGAGCAGCCGAGCAACAGACTTAACTTGGAGCAACATGAGCAAGGATTGGAGGAGGGTTTGAGGGCATCTTCTTGAATTGCAAAACCGCAAACACAAACCAGCCTCGCTGACAAACAGACAAACACTCACTCAGACACACACACACACACACAGCGAATCATGCAGATTTGACGGCTATGGGTATGGCGGGTCCTGCGGCATGTATTTGTATTTAGTTACATTTGAGAAATAAAATATTCATACATTCGTGTGCACTTACTTAGAAGTCGTGTGCTTTTGGAGCTCACTGTTGCGCCTCCATAACTGCAGCCTCAACGTTTTAAAAACCAGGAAATTGTACGCTCCCCAGTTTTATACGTGTGTGTGTGTGGGTGCGTGTTCGCCCTTCTTTAAGCACTTTATCTGCTCGTTTCTTGGCGGGGCCTGTAGAATTTGCTTACATTTCACAATTTTCCTCTATCTGTAGTCAAATTTAACGTTTTCAGTGTTGTGGTGTGTGTTTCTGACTGCCTTCAGGTTTCAGTTTAAAGTTTGTTTGACCAACAAATGCTTAGCCAAAATTGTCGGCGTTTTTTTATGCAAGTTGAGACGGAGCAATATTCTAGAACGCTGTACCATAGTGGACCTCTAGAGAATAGTAAAGAATTTCAGGGTTGCGTTGAGCCATATAAAGTGAAATTCTTATTAGTTGGGTAAAAATATCTTACACAGAAAACATTTTTGTTGATTGAATGTTATAACATGTACTTTGTTCTGGTTTTTTTCACTGTACTTTTGGTGAAAATAACCCTTATCAATTGTAGCTCTGGCGTAATTGCTGTGTATATGATTTGTTATTGCTTTTAAAACTGCGGAGTAACATTGTTAACAGAGTAAATATATTTTGTAGACTGTTGAAATAGAGGGAAGCCAACTTCGGCTTTACCGAAGTTTATGAGCATGATATGTATTTACTTGCCAGTTTGTTACATATATGGCAGCTAAACTATAAATTCATTTGATTTTGATCAAATCTTTTCAAAACTGTGTTGAAACTAGAGGTCGCAAAAATCGGCCCCCTTTGGGTGTGTCAGCAAAACGAACGTTTTCGTGCGAGCACATTCAATAAAGGCACTGAATCTACCTTCAACTACGCTCTCTGCCTCTCTTTGGTTGTGAGAGGAGAGAAACACATATATTTTTCTTTTTCTGTCAGGTCTATCTCGGGCCCTATTGGCCAAATTTACGCATTCAAAAGGTCTTCCTCATATGTATGTATGCATAGGTGTGTAAGCTTACTGTATACCCAGCCAGCAATTTAGCAAGCGGTGCTTTTGCAAGCGTTGTCGTATGGCAGCCCACGATATTTACAAAACGCTTGCTATGGTAAGCGATTTGCGCATGTCGTTTCGGCGACCGAGAGAAATTTCAAGCTCACTCTCTCTCTCCCTCGCTCTCTTTTCAAAGCTCAGAATTTTTTTATATGGCAGCTATACGATATATTCATCCGATTTTGATCAAACTCTCTAAAATTGTGTTGAGACAGATAATATTTATAACTGAAACGTACAAATATTGCTAACATTGAAAACAAAAATAGTTTTTCTTACTAAAACTATTTTTTCGACCGATCGTTCCTATGGCAGCTATATGCTATAGTTATCCGATTGACAGGACTTAACAGAATTATGTGTTATCATATTATATTGATCAGTAACGAGTTTGGGAGCGATAGCATTGGAAACAAAAGTTTTTCATACTAAAATTTTTTTTTCAGATCTATCTTTGTATGGCAGCCATACTATAGTTGCCCCATTTGCATAAAACTTTGCTGAAATTATGTGAAAGCATAAAAACTTATAATTACGAGGGTTGGTAGCGATAGCACTGAAAACAAAAAGTTTTTCTCACTAGAACTACTTTTTCAACCGATCGTTCCTATGGCAGCTTATATGCTATAGTCATCCGATCTGGCCGGTTCCGACAAATGCAGCGTAT
>JAEIFU010003920.1:0-22336 GCA_018904235.1 Lordiphosa stackelbergi | reverse complement strand
TTTTTTTATCTCATCTGAGTACAGGCCTTTAATAATAACTAAGAAAATATTTGGCATAGAAATCCATTAATCCATTTACAAATATTTAACAAACATAACATGAAGCATGCGGCCCGAGGGATGCCTCCGTTAGCTCAGAAATCAGAGAGATGTCGTCGGTTAAGGCGTCTTCTGAGACTGTTTGTAGCCAATTCAGAGGCAAGTCTATTGGAGTGGGCAACCAGTCGGTCATGATCCTGCTGGTATGCAAATTGATTTGGATAATGGCATCAAGGAGCATCTGCGATGCGCTATAGTACTCGGCTTATAGAAGATTCTAGTTTCTTAAGTGTAGTGGCGGAATACCCCAGGATTCTTGACCCTAGAAGTCGCACTCTAGCAATGTGCAATGTTGTTGATATAACAGATCCGAGGTCAACAGAGAGTACAGTACCTTCCCTGAAGGTACCCCTGCAAGAATGGGACGGATCTCAGCTCAACCGTAAAACGGCGCGAATAAGTAGATATTGTTCTGAAGGGAGGAGGGACAAGGGGAAAGGGAACGCCTGTCCTATGTCCAAAAAGACGGCAGTATTGACAGTTCTCAAATGATTTTCAAATACGGTTTGTGAGTCTATGGACCTGTTGCGGCTGCAGTGTCTTCTGCGAAAACCAAACTGATGGTCTAGTATAGCCTCTTTAACTGCGCTAACTGCCAACATTCTTCCAAGGAATATTCTCAAGGAATATTCTTTAAAATATTTTGGAGAAAGTTATCGGTTGGAGTCGGGCTTTGAAAGACTTTCAAGCGGTTGGGTTTTTTTTTAAGTTAGTTTTTTATTCAAAATTTTAATTCAAGAAATTCTAAACATGCTAAAATTTGCCACTTTTAAAGCAGGCATTTTATAAGAATAAATCGTTGTTGCTGCACAAATAAATAAAATATTCAAAAAGAGTGACGAGCAAAGCTCTACAAGAAGTTCTGAGCGTATAATAAATTTGGACTTGGATTTAATTGCATAACTCAAATAAGAAATAGAAATAATTTAATCAAATTTTGGACTATAGCTAACATAGAAATATGAATAATGTAATTATGACCGTATGTCATAAATAGACAGCGGATTTTATGCAACTTTTTAAACAAAGGCCGATTGAGGTGAAAATTTGGATTTATTATTACCTAGAAAACGCATATGCAAATTTTGCAAAATAAAAAATATCAAAAATAGAAAAGTAAATAAAAAATAAAAATATATAAAATTAGATACAAATAAGCGTCTAAAGAGAACGATAAAAAATTGCAAAAGTTTAACATTTTCTTATAAGCATTTAATGGTCCAACACCGCAAAATTCGGCAAAATTTCATATGAGTATTTAAAAAACCGCAGGCGTTAGCAAATGAAAGGTGGTGTATAGTGAGCGTTCTAATATATTGGAAAATTTTTACATTTTTCATAAGAGCTAAGATTATTATGAACATTAAATAGACGGCAATAGTAAACGAGTAAATACTGTAATGGAACAAATGGTCAAAAAAATAGCGAAATATCAAAAATTCACATTTGAGTAGTATCATAAAGACGCGTAAACCAGCAAGTAAAAAGGAGGAGTAGATTAAGTGGCCAAGAAAATCAACGGACCGAAGATAATCGAGAAGATTGGATAGATAGCAATTGAAAACTCGTATATAAGCGGTGTAGAGGTGTTTCATTTGGATGAAAGTGCAGACGTAATAAATAAGAGGCGTAGATAGAATAATCCGAAAATTGACCAATTTTTCGAATGACCTTTGATTATTATGAAGATTTGATGAATAGCAATGTAGACGGGTAAATATGAGATGTAGATGGAACGGCTAAAGAATCGCGAAATTTGCAAATTCTTCTTATGATGAAAGATAATTTTGAAGACTTAATAGACGACAATAGAAAACGAATATATATAGGAAGTGTTAGCCGTATAGTCAAAAGATTATTATTTGAGCTTGGTTTTTTGCAAAACTTGCAAAATTTTATGATTTTTGGGAATCATTAAGATTTGATAGGTGGCGATTGTTGGGTCCAACGGTCCGAAAGTCGCGAAATTTGTAAAACTTTTTGTATAATATGGACGGGTAAATTGACGGGTCAAGATCAAGATCGGTCCAAAAAATCCGGATATATACAAAATTTTATAATTTGTTTAGACTATCACGAAGATTTAATGGTTGGCAATTAAAGACGGGTAAATAATAGACTATATTCTTTACTTGGTCCCGGGTATCATAATCATGACTATGTTATTATAATTTGTGGTATTGGAAAGCAGTTTCTTGAGTAATTAGCTGTCTTATTACCATGGCGAACCCTTAGCTTCGAATGGCTTTTTTCACTCTATAGGGAGTACAATATGTTTGGAATTGTTACTACAATATTTTTGATCCTCTTTGGTATTTTTCCGCGATATAATGGTTTGTCGGTAACGGAAAGTGGTTTAAAACGATTCCTATAATCTTGCCTATATTTTTTAGTATTGGTCTTCCATAGTATTTATCGCGGTTCCGTATTGTCAAATTCATGGCAATGTTACTATGTGCCATTTGTGGACTTGAAGAGCAGTTTCGTAAGTAATTCTGTTACCATGGAGATCCGTATTATTTCGCGATTATAAAAGTCGACAGTCACGGTAAATAGGTTAAAATAACTCGCGAACATAACTTCCGAACCCTGAGCAACGCACGCCGGTTACCTCATATGGAGAAATGTATTTCAAAACAGTTTTATGGCAAATCTTTTAGCCGTTTTTAAATCAAAAGTATTTTTTATCAGTCATCCTTTGGGTGTTGAACCTTTTATTAACCGGCCCTGGGGCAAAAAAGTGATAAGAAATAAGGAGCTTGGATTTTATATTATTTTTGGGGTTACTTCATTAATTGGCAAATATGCAATTTTGGCAAAATAGTTTTTAGCGGACTTACATTATTATACCCGTTACTCGAGAGAATAAAGGGTATACTAAAGTCTAAGTGTTAACAGGCAGAAGGAATCATTTCCAACCATATAAAGTATATATATTCTTGATCAGCATCAACAGCCTAGACATAAGACCTGTCCGTCTGTCCGTCCGTCCGTCTGTCTGTATGAACACCTAGATCTCAAAGATGGTAAGAGATAGAGGTTTGACATGTATGGGACAAATGCTTCTTTTATCTGCACGCAGATCAAGTTTGTTTCAAATTTTGGCCACGCCCCCTCCCGCCCCCGCAATTTGGAAAAAACGTTATATCTCCTACAGTTTTAAAGATAGACAATTCGTACCTTCCAGAGATAGTTAGTTATTAGCAAAATGAATCGATTTGCCGAATAAATGATAAAGATCGGATGAACGGTTCTCAAGTTATGAGCAAAAAAGTGAACCACAGCCCCCCCCGCTCCACCTAAAAAATGTCGCATACTTTTTTGGATGGTCACACTAAGGTATGGGGAACACTGTTAAACATGTTTTTCATGAGTAACGGGTATATCGAAGTCGGTTAGAGCCGACTTTAACTTACGCTCTTAGTTTTTAATTAAAATTTTAATTTAAGAAATTGTATACAAGCGGTAAAATTTGCCACTTATAAGAAAAACAGCGCAAAAAAAAAAAAAATTCAAAAAGGTAACGAGCAAAGTTACAAGTGAGCGTATAATAAATTGGACTTGGATTAATTTGCATAACTTAAATAAAAAAAGAAATAATTTTAACAAATATTAGACTAGTTTGCGAAATATGAAAAATATATTTTGACCGTATCATAAATATATCGTGAAAAAAACGGTTCATTGTCTTTTTGAATTTTTTTTCAAAAAGCAAAAATAATTTTCTAAACAACTCGAGGAGATTTTTAATTTAGTTCAGGAACTAAAAGGGTCAATGTATGTAGTAGGTTGGATCGATGTGCCGATTAACGATTGGGGAGAGTTCTATGAAGTTTCTAAGAATCAATTAAAGAATTCGGTCAAATGTTTGCCATCCAAAGGATCGATTGAAGGTAATTGGGATTTTGAAGTTAAAATTCGAATAACACTGTCGGTTTTTGGAAGGAGAACATTTAACAATTTCGATTCCGCATGATTTGATCGAAGTCGAAAACGGGAACAGGGCTGCTTATCTCTATAAACTCTTATAATCATATTCTTGTAGAGCAGTCCCACTCTTGCATGAATTCTTGTTTCTGTGTTTCATGTAAGTACCCATAGCACCCTTCCGTCTTCCGCTATCCCCTAGCGGTTCAAAAGATACATTAATCTTTTAGAATAAATTTATGACTAATCGTTATCAGTTTTTACAATTTCCCAGAAAATACAACTTAAGTCAAAGCACTAAAGTTGAGACCACAATTTACGAATTTTAAATGGAAATGGCTGTTTAGAGAATATTGCGCCTATAAAAGTAACATTAATGAATGGAATATCAATCAGAACCAACATAATGTTTGCCAGAAACACTTTACTACACTCCTTCTTTGCCATAACGTCGGCTGTTTTAATTAAACCTATTCCAAGGAATGGTAAGTCCATTCGAAATAGTTAACTATTAAAGAGTTATTTACAAATTATACATTATAGATCCTGCAAACAATACAGTTCTCCACAAATTCTACCATATTGGAACTAAATTGTCGGTAAATTGGTTCGATGCCGCTCAAAGATGTCATCAAATAGGCGCTGAGCTAGTCACATTCGACACAACTGAGGAATGGAATGCGATTACGGGGTTTCTCACAAATGAATTTGAATGCTTTAACAACCTCTTGTTTCCCGCTTGTTTCCCGCTGATCTGGAAAACGGCCAAAGTCTTACCAATTTTAAAAGGCAATAATGAATTTAGACCTATCTCTATCCTTCCATTTCTTTCCAAGGTTCTTGAACAAATTATGGCCTCACAAATAAGTGAATTCATGGAAAACGAGAAAGGCAAAGCTAACTTCGTCTGTACCGAAGTTTTGATACACTTGAAATAGCTTGTCTCAACGGTTAGCGACTTCGACCAAACTTCGCAGATCAGCTTAAAAACATTACATATTACCCATGACCCATGTTTGAGAGCAGTTATATTGAGAGCTAAACAGTTTTTCTCACTAAAATCCATTTTCCGACCGAACATTTGTATGGCAGCTACAAGAAGTAGTTATCCGATCCGGTCGGTTCCGACATATTAGCAGCGTGCAGTAAAAAGAAGACTCTATGCAAAGTTTCAGCTCGATAGCTCCAAAACTGAGGGACTAGTTCGCGTAGAAACAGACAGAAGGACAGACGGACAGACGGACGGACGGACAGACGGACAGACGGACGGACAAAGCTTAATCGACTCAGCTCGTCATGCTGATCAAGAATATATATACTTTATGTGGTCGGAGATGATTCCTTCTATGCGTTGCACACTTCTGGGCAAAATTATAATACACTTTTCAAGTGTATAAAAATGAACTGTTTAATGACAGACAGTCCGGGTTTAAGAAAAAAAGAAGTTGTACCACATTGGTAACAACGAGAGCGTAAGTTAAAGTCGGCTCTAACCGACTTCGATATACCCGTTACTCATGAAAAAACATGTTTAACAGCGTTGCCGCGTTGCTTAGTGTGACCATCCAAAAAGTATGCAACATTTTTTTTAGGGTGGTAGCGGGGAGGGCTTGGTTACCTTTTTTTGCTTATAACTTGAGAACCGTTTATCCGATCTTTATCATTTCTTCGGCAAATCGATTCATTTTGCTAATTACTAACTATCTCTAGAAGGTACGAATCTTCTATCTTTAAAACTGTAGGAGATATAACTTTTTCCAAATTGCGGGGGCGGGAGGGGGCGTGGCCAAAATTTGAAACAAACTTGATCTGCGTGCAGATAAAAGAAGCATTTGTCCCATAGATGTCAAACCTCTATCTCTTACCATCTCTGAGATCTAGGTGTTCATACAGACGGACGGACGGACGGACGGACGGACGGACGGACAAAAGGCTAAATCGACTCGGCTGTTGATGCTGATCAAGAATATATATACTTTATATGGTCGGAAATGATTCCTTCTGCCTGTTACATACATTTGCACGGCTTTAGTATACCCTTTTTACTCTACGAGTAACGGGTATAAAAATTACCGAGGATATACGTAGAAAACTGGACAGTGACGATATAATGTTCTTAACTCTTTTAGACTTTAGTAAAGCATTTGACACGGTTAGCCACGATGTACTTCTTAAAAAGTTAAGAATACTATATCATTTTTCAACAACAGCGCAGACAATGATGACCTCGTACCTTAAAGAAAGAAGTCAAGCCGTATTTTCCCAAACTGATTCTCCTACTTTTCTTAAAACTAGAACAGGTGTCCCACAAGGGTCTGTTCTAGGACCATTACTGTTTTGTTTGTATATAAATGACCTTCCCACTTTGTTGTCTAACTGTGACGTCCAGATGTATGCAGATGATGTACAAATGTATGTTAGTCGTCCGCTAAGTAAAGTGTCAGAGTGTATTAATATTTGTAACAGTGAGCTACGTGTAATAAGTGATTGGGCGCACAGAGAAACGGGTTAAAAATTAACCCTAAGAAGTCAAAATACTTGGTTATTCATAAGAAAATTTACAACACTGACGCCTTACAGAAGCTTGAAATAGATAAAGTTGATATTGAATACGTGGACAGAGCAAATAATTTAGGATTTACATTTAACAATACGTTGACTTGGGAGGACCATATAAACCAAGCACTTGGCAAAACACACGGACTCATCAGGAAGCTGAACTTAACAAAGCAGTTCATACCCACACAAACAAGAAAATAAGCAAAAGCTTGTCTTCTACCAAAAATATTTTATGGATTAGAGGTGTTTGGTAACTGCAGCTCGAGTTGCAGGCAAAGGCTAAATGTAGGATTTAACGACATTGCTAGGTACATATTTAATAAATCACGACTAGATCACATTTCAGCATTTTCTGAACAAATATATAACATCAACACAAATTCATGGATTTGCTTGAGAGTCCTAATCTATCTGCACAAAATTATCAACACCGAGGAACCCTTTTTATTTTTAGAATGTTAAAATTTGCCGCGTCTCAAAGAACGAAAAATTTAATAAGCCCTAAAAATAATCTAACCACATCTGACCGTCAATTCTTTCCGCATGCTATTCGTCTTTGGAATCAACTGCCACATGAATTGAAGACAATTACAAACGCACAGACATTTAGGGAAAAATTAAAAGCATACCTACAACAAAACCCAAATATATAAATTAAAGCGGAATTAAACGAACACCGTATAATTTAAGTTTTACCTTATGTATTATTTTAGCTTAAGTAATTTATACACAGAATTCAAAAATTGTAAAATGTAACTTGTTTTAAAATATTTCTGCATCTTAATATCTAATAATTTTGTAACTATATTTTAAGTGAACCATTTGCCGTTGTGATTAGCGTTATGAATATAAGAAACTTAAATAAACTTAAACTTAATGGTTTATATTGGACCTCTGGCACTGACTTGGCCAAAAATGGAACTCACGTTTGGTTCACCAATGCCAAAACCATAAACTCCAAGTTTTGGTATCCATACGAGCCAAATAATCAGGCAGGTGCAGAGCATTGTGATCAAGTGGCTTATTATAAAGGCTATCCAGGATTAAATGATCATGTTTGTGAGAATACTTATTTCTATATTTGTGAAACTGTCTAGGTTTGCCAAACATCCAAAACTTATTTTAGGGTCTGCTTCAAATAAAAAATATTTCTGACTAAAAACCAAAACAATAAATACTGTTTTAAAACTTCACAACAAAGTCTTTAATCCGGAAACAATAATATTTAAATATAAAAATTAAATGCAGCTCAGCCTCCTTCTATCTGCAACAGAATGCGAAATCAAATTAATAATCTTCCACTCAGATTCGATTCACACTCACCTCTAGAGCCGCTTGAGGAACTGCATGGCACAGGTACTGACCCGGGCATTCACGGCCAGCTATATTTCGCTTATCTCCTTGTCAATTTCCTTCATGAATCAAATGACAAAATCCAACAAATTGATGTTTGTACATTTGTTCAGTATGAAAATTGTTGATCCGTATATAATAATAATGAAGGATTCGGCACGGCGCTCCATGAACCGGTTGAACTTGTGGCACAGAATCTTTTTAATCTCGTCCGCCTGCATCAGGGCAAAGCTGACACGCACCAAATTCAAATTGATGGCTCAATAAGCACCTGTTCACTCTCATTATGGAACACAATGTCCTCCTTGCTGGAGCAGATTTCCATTTCGGCTTTATTGTGAAGCTCCTTCATAGGGAGGGAAATCCTGCAGGCACATGGCCGCTGTCAGCGAATGACGTACGGCGGTCAAGTAATGGTTAAGCGTAGCGCCCATTGCAGCTGTTTATTCTGATGGTTTATAAATTTTATTATTATTATTCTGATTCACACGCCCACTATTTGTGTGCGCTTATAATTAGTAATTAATTAGAGATGGGACTCTAGTTTGGTATATTATTTTGGTATTTTGTGTATTGAGGCGTTAGAGGATTTTGGCCTACAGCGCCCTCTAGGGTTCATTTCTGAAATGAACTGATTTGATTTTTTGATTTATCTCTTAAAATATTTAAACCAGGGGTTGCCTACAGCTATTCCGCAAGGCACGCATGTGTTGTTGTCGTACGCGTACGAATAGCCTGCGCGTATAGACTTTACGCATGCCATAAGCCAACAAAAAGCAAAAACAAATTCATATGCGGGCTCTGTGTTTTGTTGTTGCCGCGCTCAGACCTGCAACAACAACATCATAGGTGCCTCTCTTCTCTCTCTCTCCGATGTATCTCGCAAACTCGAATGCAACAACAAATTGCTTATGCCAACGACCACTCACACACAAAACAGAAATCGGGTTTCCTCTTTCTCTCTCGTTTTGTTGTTACTGCTTTAAATATATTTAGTGCATTTGTATTAGTTCTGACGCTGCTGGGCTGGCCGGTTTTATTAAACCTATTTTCAAAAAGTTCCCTATTTAAATATTTCAAAATTCAAAAACTATTTTTACTTTCAAATATTCACCCCAAGCTACATACTAGAGAGATGCACGAGTGATTCCGGCATCGTACGCTACTTTTTTACTTACACGTGCGGGCTCTCAAAAAAAAAAACAAGGTATTTTGTTTCTTGGTATCGACCAATCATTAAAACGCAGCCTTTGCTTTTGTCGAATGAGCTCTGAGACTCTAAACAGAAACAGGGAGATTCTTTTTCAGAAAATGAGGTTCTGGAGGATTTGACATTTTAAGTCGTATAAAAGGTATGTTATGCTGGATCCTAAAGCCAAATAGCGCAGTGTCACTGCTAGTCTATGGCCAGGTCAAATGTGCTCACGAAAATTCGTTGTCTGCTTTCTCCCAACAAAAAAACTGATCAGGAGTTGCTGCATCTATGCGTACATAATGGAAATAGGCTATAATATTTCAATTTCTATTCTTTGCGAACAAAATGTCAACTCCAATAACGACAAACATTTCCGTGAACCGAATAAATTCGTGTTCTGCTTTAATAATGAACCAGTCACCAAAACTTCTGTAATCGAGCTTGTTCGGAACGGAACTAGTGCATATGTCGCGCTACTGTCAATATTTATCGGCAGCGCTCACCATCTCTAACAGACACGGGCACAATAGAATATTGCATTTAAAATTTAAAATTTAATATGACGACCATTTGTAATCTCAATAATGATTGCCTGATGTAAGTGTGTATGGCAACAAAATGTAGCAGAATATAAGAGAGCTAGTGCCAACAGATGCTCTTTTATTTCATGACGAATGCGTCACCTTCCTTCCTATTCCCATCTTCTGCTTTTAATCTGTTTGTATTAATCATTCTTTAATCCCGCTTAGCAAAGTTGTCGAGTATTTGGATGTTGAGGATCAAGTAAAGCTTCGGTGGGCAACAGAACGAGGAACTCGCCTGCATTCAGCTGTAGCCATCGTCTGGAGGCATTCAAACGTACACAACTTGGATGACAGATATGATTGGTGGAACTGCAGACCCGAGAAATTAAACGACTATTTGGAGTGCATTAATGGAACTTGTAAAGTGCTGATTATAAGCCAATTTTTGTTAGCAGAAATATGTCGTTCCCACCATTTTCCCAATTGCCATGAATTGCACTGTTCAGTTGATTGCTACGAAGACGAAGAAATTTTGGTGAACAATTTTCCATGCTTAACCAAGCTCATCCTGCGCGGCGAAGCAGATGGTTTATTAATTGGAAATTTGACGCAGTTGGAAGAACTTGACCTGCTTTCGTTTCAGCCTGAATTGAAAGATTACATTGAAAATATTTGTGATAAGCTCAAAAACCTGAAGAAACTGAGACTTGGGGATTTTTTATTTGATCAAGATTATGTGATTGCAAATATACTCAAGCTAAAGCAACTGACTGAATTAGATTGGGAACAGCGCTGGCTCATCCAACTTCATTTAAGAAAACTACTCATTGGATTGCCCAAGCTGCGTAAACTGCGGATACCTTGTCAGTTTGATAATTGGTTTTTGGAAGAAATTGCCCAAATACGAGGCCAGGATGTGATCACGGCTACATTTCCTGAGCATCAGTCAGTCAGAACTCAAATGTTGTTGCGACTACCGAATCTGCAAACACTAAAAATCTTTGCCGAAGTGGATTTTCGATTAACTATGAGTTTAGGATCAACTCTTACATGTTTGCCTCGCCTAGAGAATCTCGATCTCATAAGGGGTAGGGATTGTTATAGTTTCGACACACTTTGGGACATCATTGCCAAGGTACCACATCTTAAAGTCTTGAATGTTTTGGTTGATGATTACGAGAAATCAGAATTTAACAAGGATAGCATGGAGAGGGCTCTGCAAGGACGTTGTAAACCTATAAGTTTGCGCTTTTATAATGTGATTAGCCCATGGGATTGGGTGAGTATATATTATTTAGTTGTTGGATCTCGCAAATCAATTATATTGTTTTTGTAGGCTATAAAACACTTGAAACATCCCAACTTGGAGGTTTCCTTTGAAAAAGGAAAAAACGATTTCACATATGAGAGAATGATGACGACAGAGTTTGAACCTAAGCCTTAGAGGTGGCACAATACCATGTTCTGTAAGAAAAACATTGTATCAAATTGATTAAATTGGTTTTTTAAATTTGACTGAGTTAATAGACTACAGCTAAGGTCCCCCAGGCGAATAATGTACCCAAATTTTGATGAAAATTTTTCTAAATAGGCAAATTTTGGGAACTTTTTGACCACATTTGATAAATATTTACGCATGGATATAGTATTAGTTTTAAGTTCTGCAAAATATGCATAATAATAAAAATCAAATAAATGTGTAACGATACTTTGCCAGGATGTAGACCAACGGTGCCAGCTTGGTTCTACGGGATTGGATGCGATGCTCACTCCAAGTGAGAGTTTTACATACTACGGAGATGACGGCTCATTTTGAACCACGAGATTGTATGCTAGGGTAACTCCAAACTTGGATTAGGATATTGCGGAGCAGATTAGGTGCATAAACAGAGGAAAGGGCGCACTATAAACCAGGAGACCGGATGAGAAGAGCCCTCCAAGCTAGATATGTATATCCAATCGAGAAGTCACGTCTGTGGCAATTTGATTTTTAAGGAATACATGTTTATCCGTAACATGTGGCATCGCCAAAAATGCTCAGTAAGGTTAGATTAAAAACCGAACAGCGCTTACATATCATTTAATTTTATTATCAAAATTTGGGTAATTGTTTAGTAGAGTTACCCCTACCCAAACAATTCTGATAAAATATCCACCATGGACTGCGAATCCAATGAGCTCTATGATCTGTTTGAAATGTTTCAGCTGAGATTAGCTGAACAAAGCAACTAGATCAATCATGCTCAACTCAAATAGCTCATAGGGTTCGTAGCACTGACGAACTTAGCTAAACCTTCTAGTTTTTAAGGGTACTGTATACATTCAGGTGTCAATTTTTAAGGGTTAAAGGCCTGATTCCAGATGACATAAAAATCAATTTTTATGTCGAAGTTCACATGAATAGAAACCAGAGATTAAAACCGAAACGAATAACGGTTTGGGTTACGGTTACTGTTTTGGTCGATCGCTTTTTTCCGGTTACGGTTATATTACGGTTGTGAAATATGGGTTACGGTTATTAGCCTTATTCTGTTTCGGGTTTCGGTTACGGTTACGGTTATTAGTATAAAATATTACTATGACAAATCTTGTTCCATCTGGGATCTCATTTATTCAGTAAATGCACTAAGCTCAAATTTCTTATACAGAAGTTTAACTAATAAAATAAATATACATTGGTCAAAGAATATACTATTATTCGTTATGTACATTCATATAACAAATGGTTATTCTCAGAAATGACATCTTAATCGAGATTGCAAGTGCGAGTTCTTTCTAACAATCATAGATGTTCAATTTGGTTTAACTAAGCAGGCACCAAGTGCAATTAACAAGGTAAAGCCGTCAGCCTCTGCTGAGGGCCAATATATGTATGCCTAGCTTCACCTTATTAATTCCACCAGGAGCACGCAAAAGCCAAAACTGGCAATGGACTTCGTACTTGTGATAGGGAATTGAAAAACGCTCGTCTCGAAATTAAACACAAAGTTAATTTTTCTTTGCTAAAAGAAAGAGCAACACACTTCCATTACACAAAAACATTTTATTTTACAAACATTTCCGCCTCCGGTCCATGGAGCTGGCTCTTTACCTCTGGTTTAATGTGGTAATTCTAATCTTCCGATGCGTTTTGGGTTGTCGTTATAGGAGTATGTCTCAGTAGTTAAGTTCTGTTCCCACGGGCCAAAATAAAGAACACTGCTTATACCTCCAGCCACACACAAAATGCATCCGAAAGTTGTTGCACTACATTGTCAGAGCGGCTCTAGAAATTATCAAACAATTTCCGCTTCGACCACATTTCCAGCGTCTGAGTACCTAGTTTCTACGCTATATGACTGTTTAGCACCAATGGACATAAGGTTATGCCAGCCCATTAGCAACAGTACGGCGCATAATAAATAAGTAGCTAAATTTAGTGAATAAATTCATATGTATGTAAAATGTTCATTGTACATACATCTAATCGAAATTTTTACTAGTAAAGGAAAAACCAAAATTAACCCATATATTTGTTTCGATTACGGTACTGATAACCGGTTCTGTAAATAAAGGTTATACGGTTACGGTTATAAGAAACATATTTTTTGGTTACGGTTACGGTTTCGGTTTCAAATTTTAAAGTGTTTTTAACGGTTACGGGTTTCGGTTTCGATTACGGTTTTAATCTCTGATAGAAACACTTCTAAACTGATTTAAAATCTGAATGCTATTGCAAAGCAGTCTTATTTGAATGAAGTATAGTACCGAAATAAATTTTTATGTCATCTGGAAACAGGCCTTTACAAAAAATTAAATTACACAAAAACTATAAGTGATATTAATAAGCCGTTTCTTGCATTCGATAGGTAATCGGTTAAATTAAATTCTGATTTTTTTTTTATTCTTGCGGTTGTTGTTGTATTCTGGTTCAAAGTTAACCAAAAATTTAAAACATAGGCCCATGGTTGCAAAAATTTTTTCAGAGCGGATTGTCGGAACGTGAAAATAATAACTAGGTTTTGTTAGGAAATGATGTAATTCTGGTGTGAACTAGGATATTTTGGATCGGAAAATACATAGCGGAGTTATGGGGTTTCAAAGTCAAAATTTCGGAAATCGGCTTTGTTTTCCCACTCTATTGGCTATCAAAAATATCCTAGTTCACACCAGAATTGAGGGTATTACGAGTAATTAAAAACGAGAATACATCAGAGTTTAAGAACGCCAGCATTAAAACAATCAATTTTTTTTAATAAAACCCACTTTTCGACCGATCGTTTCTGTGGCAGCTATAAGATATAGTCATCCGATTTTGACCAAAACTTCCAAATCTGTGTAAAAGCCGATAATATTAATAATCGCTGAAGTGGGAGACGTTAATATTAAAAACTAAAAATGTATTCTCTCAAAGACCCACTTTTCGACCGATAGTTCCTATGGCAGCTATAAGATATAGTCATCCGATCCGGTCGGTTCCGACATATTAGCAGTGTGCAGTAAAAAGAAGACTCTGTGCAAAGTTTCAGCTCGATAGCTTTAAAACTGAGAGACTTGTTTGCGTAGAAACAGACAGATCGACTCAGCTCGTCGCCCTGATCAAGAATGTATATAGTTTATAGGGTCGGAAGTGAATATTTCCATGCGTTGCAAACGTCTGGTCAAAATTATCACTCATATTTTCAATTCCACTTCCACAAAAGTTTTGTGATTTAAAACAGGTTATTTTTTTACTAGATTTGAACTCTAAATCACAAAACATTTGTGGAAGTGGAATTGAGAACATGGCTGTATAATACCCTTTGCAAGGATATAAAAAAGAATTTGAAAATCGGTCAACAGTTACTCTTTAAATTTTGGAAAAAGTGGTTCTGAAATAATTGCATTTAAAGTTTCGACAACTGTTTTCGATGATATAAAAACTATTTTTAATAGATTTCAAACATTGATTTGCATACATTTAGGTGTTAGCTTTCACCGGAAAAAATTATCAAGGGTCAAATAGTTCTCAGAAGTTAGGGTCAAAGTGCGTCAAGAAATGGTAAAAAAAAGTCTCCAAAAATTGACAAGTAATTGTGCTTTCCAAATCCTTTTTTCCTTTTTTTTCCAATTTTTTTTTTTTAAATAGCGATGATTTTTTAACTTCTTTTGAAGTTTTTGAAAACATGCAGTTTTTAAAAATACGACGGTCGATGAGCAATTTTTTTTATATAAGAGGGCCGGAAAAAATATTGATTTTGTTTGTTTTAGTAAAACATATTGTCGGATCTGCTTGAAAGTTTTAGAGGATGTTTATAAGACCCTAATAGAACGTTGAAGCGAATAAAAAATAATAAAAACAGAAAGCAAAGCTAATCGTTATAAAGTTTTGAATACGAAATAGGAAACATCAGACCGTTAAAAAATTACATATTACCAGACGTGTGAGAGCAGTACTAAAAACCATTCGAATTTGTAGGAGAAAAGTCGCGGCGGTCGACATATTACACGTGCAGTAAAAAGAATTGTGCAAAGTCACCGATAGCTCCAAAACTGAGGGACTAGTTCGCGTAGAAACAGACAGACGGACAGATTTTTTTTTAGTTGATTTTAAAATTGCGTCGCGACGCTAATGCATTTTAGAAGTTTGGTTATTGGTTCCAAATCCGAACAGCATGAACACCAGTTTGTCTTTCTGATAGAAGAAGTTTGTGTCTTGGTATAACTAAATTATTTGTTCGTCTTGATGTTGAGAACTCAAGTTTTTTGGTTGTTTTTTTTTAAAGATAAGTTTGTGCAGTTGTATTAACACCCTGAAGTTGGTCCATGAGTTAAGAGAAAGGTGGAATAATTTTGTTGAGTAGCTGGATACGTGGTCTCCGCGTTTTAGTCCATAAACATTTAGGGCAATGTTGTTATGTGCAACTTTCAGGTTGTCAGAATTTAAGGCATCACAGTTTGTAAACACTTCGATGCCATAGAAAAGGGTAGATTCCACAAATGTGCAGTTAATCGTATCATTAATTCTGCGAACATGCAATATGTGATGTGGGTCATCAAATAACACTATAATCAATCCCACAACTGGAAATGGTACATTTGACGACTTCGTACGATTTTTTTCACACGAATCTGAAGACGACATACTAGCAGTATGAGCAGACTTAGTGACCTTCAAAATTGAAGGAAACTAATAAAGACCAGTTTCCCCTTCTAATGTTATTTTGACTTTGACCTATAGAACCACGGGAGCTTGAAGCTTGATCTATTTAAGCTTGGTCGGTTTGGAGTCACTGGCCGTGTTCACCAGCACAAATCGATGACGAAAAAAATCGATGGATCTAGTTTGATTGTTGAGGTGAACGAATGTGAAGTGCAATTATGATTGCTAATTTTTATGACTTTCATTCAAATCAAAACGATAGCTTTCAGACATACAATTTTTAGCTTAAAATTTCATTAAAGTATTCAACATGAGCCAATTAACTTTTTTTGATGGATGATATTTGATGTTTGATGTATGCTGGTGAACAAGGCCACTGGGAATTTGAGCTGACTAAAACGTCAGGGCTGAACAAAGTGCTGATTCCATTCATGATGGGCTCTATCAGTGTATAACTCTTAAAACATTTGTAATGAAGTAAGGTTATTTTGTTTTGATTTTAATATTCATAAGTTGTGTTCCTGCAAGTGATTTTGATTCCGATTTTGATTTTAGTTTCGGTGTGACCAGATAATCTGCAGAAAATGACAAAAAAATCTATCAAACAAAATAAAATCAGAATCAAAATCAACCTTGAGGTTGATTTAGATTTTGCTGTCAAATCATTTCATTTTCCATACAAACCAATTATCATGATACAACTATTTAAGGTATGGCATTCAGAGTTTATCGAGTACTGACAGCTTTTGCTAAAATCGAAAGAGAGAGAGAGAGAATAAAACAAATAGCAAAGCACCCTCAGATCAGTGCTGCCAGAATCTCCGAAGCAAAAATTGCTAGATTTGGGAAAAAAGGTTGCTAAAAATTATGGGAAAATTGCCAAAAAAATTGCTAAAACGTTAAAATTTTCGTTTTCAACATATATACGTGCATTTGCATTCGCGAACGGGTCATCGAACACATTTATAGTCTAAATCAGTGGTGCACAAAACAATTTTTTTATACCCCGTGGGATAGGAAGTCAAAATGCTGCCGGCGTCGCAGCCGACACACGCATAGAGAGAGAGAATACGTGTGCTCTATAAAATGCACGCACACACATATGAGTGTTTGTTTGTAGCCTATATTTGACCAATGGCGTTTACTTCGTGTTGCTCTGCTACACACACCATCGCAAAGCTTGATAGTGTGTGTTTGTGCACCACTGGTCTAAATCAAAGACTAAGCAGGCTTAACTTATAACTACTAATACGCCCCGTTATTGGTGATGAGGCTGATTTTGGGCAATTGTTCGATTTCACGATAATTGCATTCGAACGTGACAAAAAGTGCACTTTTTTTGGAAATGCCCATATGTATGTATTTTTAGAAACAAAATTGAAATACTTTTAGTAAAACGGAACATGATTTCTGTATCGTAAACAATTACATCATATGTATGTATTTTAAGCTAACCAAGAATTTTTGTCACACTAATGTTAATGGATTCGTCCAAAAAAAAGTCGGTGCGTAAGTCAGCCATGAAATGCATTGCAAGTACATTTTTAATAATGTACCTGTACTTCGTTCTGCCTAATTTAATATTTGCAGCAGCTTAGCAAGCTTAAAACAACTCCACACACAACTTTGACAAATGATCACTTGCCGCAACAAAGAAAATCTAACATAGAAGCACACTTTAAAATCCTCTCTTTATTGAGTGTTGTTAACTCCATCTTTACAAAAAGAACATTCATTGTGACATCTCAATATATAAGTCAAAGTATTTGGAAAACAAGTTGGTTAGAGACGGACATAGTCACAAAAATTACTGAGAGAGCCAAAATGATATCTGAGTGAAATGAAGACGACTCCACAAAGTGTGTTCCGTGTTAGATATTCTTTGGTCGCAATCGCGGTGAGTTTGGCAATGTGAAGGCATAGTGCCGCTTCCTGCTTCTCCGTTTTTGTTGACTTTCGAACGAAAGCTTTGCGCCAAATGCGGATTGCAATACGCACATATTAGTGGAATCCCTGCTATCATTTTTAGAACTCCTTATCTTGCAGCCAGGCATCACGAAATTTTGCTTATAAACTTTTGGCATCTTAACCCAATCACAAAACACATCAAAATAGTGAGCAAACTCTTTCAAGTTGTTCATGCTAGGGTTGTCGATATTTCTTAAAATATCAATATCGATAATATCAAAAATCAAAATTTTCAATATCGATATTTGATATATCGAGCCCAAAAAACATCGATATATCGATAATATCGTTATTTTCTAAAGCCTGAAAAGATATTAAAGACCGCCTACACCATAAAGCTACTAATGACCATTACTAGTGGCTATTTGATTGGATACCCCTTAAGATATACATGACTTAGTTTTTTTAATTTTAATGTATTTTCAACGTAGTTTAGTAGTGAAGTTTTTCTTTTCCTCTTAACCTTAAAAACTAACAGATTTTGGTAACTTATGATGTGATAGATTGATTCTTTTAATAAATACATATTAATTGCTTGTTACATACTACCAATAGTGGTTTGACAATGATTTTAAGAAAACCCGCTGCTTAATGTGTTCCCCAGTCATTCTGCTGCGGTTGTCGGTAACCACCAGCTTAATTGCGGATGCCATCCGTTCAGATGGTACAGAGCTTCCAGGTGCAATTAAATATCGAAATGCAATTTCAGACAGCTTGGGCCATTCAACCATATTAGCTCTCCAATAAGCTATTGGGTTCATGTCGTGGGCTAAATTGGCTTTACTTAAGTACTCGTTCATCTCTTTAGAGAATGGTTTATCCGGTGAGTTGTACTCCTGTGCGACATCTTTAGTGCCCTCCCACACTGATTCCTCACCAGCATATTTTATAGTCTGTAAAAAAGAAATAGCCATTTAATGCTTGCTTTTAAAGATTTTTTAAAATTTTATTTTAAAATCTATAAAAAAGAACATACCTTTAATTGACTTGGATTGTTCTGTTTGGGTTGGAACATTTCCTTTCCAGTTTCGGAAATAATAGAGCGCACTGCACTAGCAGCAGAAAGCCTTGAAGTAAAGTATGCCTTTTTAAAGCGTGGATCCAACAGCGTGGCTTTTGCAAGCATCTGGTTGGATTCACTTATAGAAAGACGTCTTTCTGCAGCATCCTGAAACAGTTCTTTTGCTGTCTCTCCTAACTCTGTTTCTGTTTCAACTTTAGCTAGTTTTCGAAGCATCAAGGTAGTAAGAGGAATTACCAAACTTACTGTCACATATTTTTCCCCGCTTACATTTTCAGTCACTTCTTTGAAGGGGAGCAATAGTTTAATTAAGTCTCGAGTGATGTTTAGCTCATATCCAGTAAGCATTTCCGGACATTTTCCACCTCTGCACGCAGCGTTGCGCTTTAATAAAACAGCTGACACTAGTTCGGACAAATTTATAAAAGCCATCATCATGTCCAACGATGAGTTCCATCTAGTATCAACGTTTTGAATTAAAGTGCTTACACATCCTTCTGGAATGTTAGCTTCAGTTTGTAGCTTTCTTAGCTCGTCCATAGCAAGGACACTGTGCTTAAAAAATGTCACGATTCCCTTGATGTGACTAATCACGTCCGAATATTGCTTTAAGTTTTTTAAAACTTCCTCGACTACAAGATTTAGGGTATGTGCCATACATGGTATATGGTGGTGTGGTTGTACAAAAAGTTTTGCTGCTGCAACCATATTTGAAGCGTTGTCTGTTGTTAAACTGACTCTTTTACTTTCTTCTATTCCAAAGAGCTCGGCCGTCTCGCGTAGAACTTCGCATATATGTTGCGAGGTATGAGACTAAAATGATATTTTTTATATATGATCAAAAATATAATAAATTCATAATTCACTTGAATGCTGAAAAAACTTATGTATTACCTCACACATCCTAACGGCTGCTAAGCAAGTACTCTCCAAGCAATATTCCCTCATATAATGGACGGTTACAGTAAGAAAGCCTCTAGTGGAATTAGTAATAGTTACTAAGTCACATGTAAAGGCAAAGTAATTGATATTTTCAAATTCCTCCTTTACTTTACTCATCGACAATGAGTATTTGGATTCAATCATATACGTTAACTGAAAAAAAAATGTATGGTCCAGTTTAGGTACATATGTATGAACAGTGTATCTTTGTGATCATAAGTTAGAAATTTTAATAAATTCAAAGTTGAAAATTACCTTTGTTCGAGATGGTAATTTATATTTTGGAACACATGTGGCCATTAATTTTTTAAGCCCTTCCTTCTCGACGCATCGAACTGGTAAATTATCTTTACATACCATATAAACTATGGCTGCAGTAATTTCTTTGTACTTCGGTCCATTTTCTATTGTACCCGAAATTATATAGTTATCATTAGTTACTGATTGGCTTGTGTAATTGTACTTTATATTTACCATTGTACGCAGCGCTGAACCCAAAGCTTTCCTCTATGGTTGGTTGGTCAAACTCCTTTACATTGTCGGACTCGCTTCCAAGTGCAACCATTGATTCAGCATTGCAGTTGTCTCCATTCTACAAGATATGTATATATTGGTATTGGAGCGCTCATTATTTACATTCTCTATGTGTGTTTATAAATATGCATGTACGTACGTGCTTGCGTTTCCGAGAAACTGTCGAATTTGTCGTTGGAATGTTGCAGCGTATTGCTACATCCAAATGATTAGTTCTCAGATGCGATTTTAAGTTGGTAGTATTACCAGATGTTTTCACAGTCCTTCCACATAATTTGCACGTGGAACTGTTATTATTAATTTTTTTAAAGTGCTCCTTAAAGTCCATTTTTGTTTTCTGTAGAAACGACACACATAAACAGAGCGGCCAATTTCAATGTGACCAAAGCATGTATTTTTTGATATATCGTTTAAAAAAATATCGATAATCGCGTATATCGCATAAAAAAATATCGTATCGAAATAACCCTTATCGTTTACTAAAATATCGATATATCGATATATCGATAAAATATTGACAACCCTAGTTCATGCACTAAAAGTTCCGATATCCTTGTGAACCACTATTAATCGTAATTTGTGACGTCAAATGCAAAAATGCAAAAGGCCAGTCGATGGCCTTTAGTTGTATTTTTTCTCAAATGAAAGCAGAAACTTAAACTTTCCGCAAAATTGTGGTCTGTTCTTACAGAAATTGACATAAAAGCATATGTTGTTTACATTTTTAGCGAAACGGAAAAAAGGAAAAATGCCTCAAAGAATAGTAAACAAATTGATCGTTTTGTAAAAGTTGCTAAAATTAAAATTAAAAAATCTATTATAACAATTATATAAATATAAATATTTTTTAAATTTTTAAAATAAAAAAAATATTATTTTTTCATTAAAAAATTCATATCCTAATATTTCAATCTCACAAAATTTAATAATTACCACACATAATAACACATTTTTTTATTACACTCTCAATTTATTTTATTATTCCCACAAACAATGGTGCCCGCCATCTTTTTTTTTATTCATATTTTAAACACTCTCAATTTATTTATTATTTAATTTTCCCCAAATTAAATTTCAAAATGCTTCACTGTGTTATTAGGAGAGACACTGTCACATTTTCGCGCTGGCTTCTTGGGGAACCCTGCTTTACGTCAGTGGCGGCCAAATGAAGAGGACAAAATAGTGTGCTTGTGTAGGTGAACAAGAGAGCTGTCTCCAGAGCAAGTCGTTTTACTTGCAATCCAGTGCGCACCGATTCACACAATCCAGGAGTTCGGCTCTGCGTTTGCATAAAAACACGACTGATTTCGGCCTCTGCTAGCTATGTGTGGCCGGCTCTTGTCTACATCGACTTACGCAACAGTATTGGCTCGACAATTTTACAAACTATAAATAAAATAGACAAAGAAACAAAAATTAGTGCGCACACAACCTTTTCAATCAAATGACAGCAACACAATGAAAATTTGGAGTCCCGAAAAGAGAGCTCTCTCAGAGAACACCTTACCTTATATAGTTGTATCATGCCAATAATACTGCTTTTACATTTAGATAGATAGATATATTTTCAATAATTAACACTATGAGGTAGAATCTTTATTAAAATTAATTACAAACAATTCCATAACACCAATCTTCACAACTGCCAAACGAGTTTTTTACATTTTGGTTTTGATATGGTTCCAAACATATCTCGAAATTGATAGGTTGGTATAAGTAGTTCAATGCTTACACAGTTCCCAACCGTTTCTGAGCCAGATTAGATTACTCAGTTATTCTTTACTGAATGGAATATTTATGCTTTAATGTTCAACCTTTAACTCTTCGTCAAACCATTCACTCATTGAATACTTTCCAAAGATGACTTCAACCACATCGGAATCAGTTTGATGAATAGTTCTTGAACGGAAATCACTCCAATATAGCTTGAATGGCAACTCTCGTTGGTTTTTCCCGTTTTGAATGTCCTCTTGCAACAATTGATAATGCTTAATGCAACCATAATTTCGCTGATATTTCCACAATCCCTCATTCCTCAGTTTGCTTTAACTTGGGGCAGTTGATCAGCAATTTCAGCACGAAATTATCGGTAA